>CM053517.1:5747864-5853887 GCA_028627145.1 Eidolon dupreanum
CTCATCAGAGGACTCCTCCTCGTCCTCCTTCACCGAAGCAGTGGAACCCTCGGAAATACTGTGTGCTCGGGGAATCGGTGGCACCTGGAATTTAGGGAAAAAAAAAAAAAAGAACTACTGTAAATAATGCTTTGGCACTATTTCTAACAGCCAAGATACGGAGACAACCTGAGTAACTATCAATGAATGAATGGATAAAGAAGAGGTGGTACATATAGACAATGGAATATTACTCAGCCGTAAAAAAAGAATGAAATCTTGCCATCTGCAATGACATGAGCGGACCCAGAGGGTATTGTGCTGAGGGGAGTAAGTCAGACAGAGAAATGCAAATGCCATAGGATTTCACTTATACATGGAACCTAGAGAACAGGATAAATAAACAAAACAGAAACAAGTTCATAGATACAGAGAGCATTTTGATGGTTGCTGGGTTAGGGGGTAGAAGGATAGGTGAAGGGGAGGGGATTAAGAAGTACAAATTGGTAGCCACAAAATAATTATGAGGATATAGAGTGTGGCATGGGGAACATAATCAGTAGTATTGTAATAACCATGCATGGTATCAGATGGGTACTGGATTTATTGAGGTGACCACTTCATAAGTTATATAAATATTTAATCACTATTTACCAGTTTAACCATTTTAAAGTGCACAATTCAGTGGCATTAGAGTATTCATAACGTTGTACAACCATCACCACTATGTATTTTGAAAGATTCTCATCTTCCCCAACAGACGTTCTGTGCCTGTTAAACCCTAAGTCCCCATTTCCCTTCCCCCAGCCCTGGTGACCTCTCCCTTACTTTCCGTCTCACATAAATGGAATCAGACAATATTTTATCCTGATGAGTATAGTATGTACCATGTGCGAGACACTGTTCTAAGTGCTGTATGTAGTGATTCACTTAATCTTTTATCAAGGTTTAATTAACATACAGCATCATGTTAGTTTTGGGTGTGCAACATAATGATTTGATATTTGTATGTATTGCAAGAATATTTCACCTTTACAACAGCCCCATGAAGTAGGTACTATTACCGTCTCATCTCACATTTGAGTAAACTAAGGCACGGAAAGGTTAAGTAACCATCTGAAGGTCTCACAGCTAGGAAATGGCAGAGCAAAGATTCTGGCTGTCTCTCCAGGGATTTCTCCTAATTGGATCAATCAAGAAATAGACAAGGGCTTACATATTAGGATGCCCATCACTGTGTTTATGTATGAAAGGAAAGAAGGAAGGAAGGAAGGAAGGAAGGAGGGAAGGAAGGAAGGAAGGAAGGAAGGAAGGAAGGAAGGAAGGAAGGAAGGAAGGAAGGAAGGAAGGAAGGAGGGAAGGGGGGATAGAAAGAGTAGGAAAGAAAAAAAAAGGAAAAGAGAAGCAATGTGCTCAAAATGATAAGTGACACACTGAAATCCGACCCCTACCAGGCCGCCACGGGCTCGCCCCCTCTGCCTCTCTGGCTTCATTTCTCAGCGCTCCCCACTGCTCCCCACTTTCTGGACACAGTGATTCCCTTGCTCCTCCTTGACTGCACCAGGTCAGTCCCACCCCGGGGCCTCTGCTCTCACTATTCCCTTGGCCTGGAACACCTGTTCTCTAGGTATTTACCTGGCTCATGGCTACACTCCATTCTGACCTCGCTCATGGCCTCGGAGACGCCTTCCCCGCCACCCCATCTAAGGTCAGACCCCCTGGTGCACGGGGGTTTCTACGCAGTCACCTCCACTAAAAGGAAGCACCACATGGGGCAGACTCGGCCTGGTTCCCTGTGTGTCCCCAGCCCCTGCACACTGTACGTTGTAGGAGCTCAGCATCTGTGAGTGAGTGAATGAATGAATGAATGAATGATGGTACTTTCACACAGTGGATTTTATCATTCCAATATTAAAAATTATATTTATGAATGGTGTGGAACATCTCATTTTACAGTGTTAAATAACAAGTAGGAAAGAAAGCTACATATACACGTGTGCTTAACCACTTAAAAACACATACATGTACATGTATAGGCATATATACACACACGTCTATATGTATACATATGTACATACAAAAAATATGGGCAAGAAATAACCAAAATATTTGACTGTGGGATTATGAGTGATATTTGATTGAGTCTTTATTTTTCAAGTTTTCTATAACAATAATGTACTACTTTTTCAGTCAGAAAATAGAAGGTAAAGCATAAAGGTTTTTTTAAGGCCTGTAGGCCAGTTAGACGATGTAAACCTCCAACCAGGCAAAGTTGAAAAACACCTTAAACGTGGGACCAGTGACACGCACTGTGGGGGAAGGGAGCACTCATTCCACAGGTGGACAGAATGACTAGTCTGACCTGGTCACCTGTGAGACCTTACAGCCCGAGGAGAGAAGACACAGCTGCTGTAGACCTCCTTGCAAGTAAAGCAAGGTGAAACTTACAATAAAGAAGTAAATATTGTCTGTGATGTGCAGCAGGGCACAGCGAGCCATTGGTGCGACGGGAGAAACCAGCATCAGAGGCAGCAGGCCTGGGAGGCCAAACCTACGCCAGCCCGCTGTCCTGCCCCCCAGGGACGCGGGTCGGCGGGGTGCAGCATAAACTGGACGCAGCCTCCCCCAGCCTCTCGGCGTTTGCTGTGGGAGGAAACAAGGAGAAACCAGGGGCCCGGAGGAAGGGACAGCTGGTGCCAGGCCTGGGACGGGGTCTGCACGTGGCTAAGAAACCAAGTGGCTGCAGAAAACCCGAAGCTTGGAGCGGGCTTCGCCCTCTCACCTGCGGCGTGGAAGCGGCCGTTTGACCATCGGGACCCTGGACGGTTTCTTGAGATACTGTGTCTTCACCTGTAGCACGAAAACAACCAAAACCCACGATTTGCGGGGGTGGGTTTTCCCTCCGCCCTGAAGAAGGGGAACGGGACGGTCGGCGTTCCTAACTGCGCAGCAGCTGGAGCTCCGAGCCCATCATCCCAAGCGGGTCACAGGACACTGAGTCCACTTGCATGGCCCTCTCAATTCCTGCTGCCTAGGACTCCCCTGACACGCCCTCTCCACCCTGAACCCCGAGTTCATTCCTTAGGAGTCCTGGAAATCAGGGTCACACGGCGCTCCATCACAGGGCTCCTCCCAGCCCGGCCCTCTCTGAGTCTCCCGTCCTGGACAGGCCCTAATCCGAGAAGGTCTAAGGGCGAATCCTCCTGTCTGGTCTCCGGCACTTCCCTGCTGTCGCTCAACACTGCCCACCCACCTCAGGCCCTGTCGTCCCAGGCCCGCTGGGCCTGAGACCCTTGGGAGCAGGAGGGGGGCCCAGGCCTCTGCCGGAGCGAGCTCTCGCACGCAGGCTGCAGGAGGAGAACTCGGCCAGAGCTGCAGCCTGAGGCGCAGGTGGCACTGTCCTCCTTTCTCTGCATGACAGCCCCTCTCCTAGAAACCGGGATCCAAGCGGAGGGCGGGAGGGGCTGCTGCCAGCCTTGCCGAGCTCGTCCCAGCAAAGAGGCCGGCTGGAGTGGAGAGAGCGACGCCCCGGAGTGCCGGCGCCAGGCCTGCACACAGCAGGCCCTCTGCCGTGCACGCGCCGCCTACTCAGCTCTTTCCCGGCTCAGACCCCATCTCCTCCCCTTGGTCCCTGCGCCTCCCTCATCTGTCCCCCACCAAAGGCGCACAGACCGGGCCTCCAGCCTCCTGCGGCTCTTACCGGGGGGCGGGTGTGTCTGCTGGGTTCCCTCCCAGGCCACGCCTCCAGGCGCCTTGGTCACTGCTATGCCACCACCTGTCCCGGGCAGACGGGTCTCGGGAACCGAGTAAAGCGGCACCGGGACCCCCATGTGCCCCGAACCTCCTCCTGCTGGGTAGGAGCCCGGCTGGACATGAAAAGGCTGCTGTGGGCCGGGTCCGGCAGGCCCCATCTGCTCTGCTGCTGGCCACGGGGCTGAGCAGTCCCCACAGGTTTCTGAGTCACCTTGATGTCTCGAAAGATCCTGATAGGAAGTGTTTTCTAAAACACGGGGCAAAGAGAAAAAAAAAAAAAAACGAGACCTGAAATGGGGTATCTGCACGAACGAATCACACCAGGAACAATCCCGCCCATGTCTTTGGAAAGCAGTGACGAGCGCAGCCCTCCTGATGCGCCTGCCACCCGTGTGACGACGAGGACAACGCAGCGGCGACCGTAACACCGCCGCTCGCCGCTCGTGACTCTGAGTTTACGGCAGTATGTCCCGCACTCCGTGCATGGTCCCTGAGCCTCAGAGCGGAGCCTGGGGAGGGCGAGAACTGCCATCGCATGTGACGCCACTCTCCACGTTTAGACGAGCTTTCTCCCTCGGGGATCTCCTAATGAGCCGGGATATGTGAAACTTAGAAAGTTTCCGGTTAAAATGCCAATCGGACCACAGAAACCATGGCTTTGCTTTTCAGGAACTGGAGCGTGTGCCGAGGCAGGGCCCTGGCTGGTCTTCGTCCTGGCTGAGACGAGCTAAGGTGTGCATGTTGACGGTGACCGGCCCAAGGTCACAGCACTGCTGTGGGCGGCCGACCCACCTGCTCCGTGGGGTGACAGGAGACATGGCTGCTTCCTAGCAGAAGCGGCTGTTCAGAGACACCCGGCCTGGCTCTCCTCCAGCCCTCCACCTTCACAGAGTCTGTGACGCAGCAGCAGAGCCAAGAAACAGAAGCCGGGGCCCGCCCTTCCTGCCTGCCCCTTGCCCCTCCCAGAAGGAAGAGCAGAAGGCTGGGAAGTGGCTGGAAGTGGAGACATGAGGCCCTGTTCTGACTCCAGAAGGGGGTGTACTTTGGGGAACAGGCACAGAATTGGGGGCAATAACGTCTGTGGACCCAATACTCAGAGGCATCCTGAGGGGAACAAGGGACGTGCTGAAATGCTTTGAAACATACTTCACGTGCATGTGGCAATCGAGAGCTCAAAACTCTGAAGAGCTCCCTATGTCCCCAACATTATTCAGCTGGGGAGCGGTAGTAATGCAGGTGAAACAATCGGGTAACAATGCTTGCAACAGGTGTTAAAATGCGAGTGGGAAGCAGACACTCTACTAACGAGGGAATTTAGAACTGCCAGGATGCTGTGGCTGCAGGGGCCACATGGAGAAGGTGCCTGGTCCTGTGGTCAGGCTGACACAGGCAAGGAAGCCACTCCAGGAAGAGGGGAAGATATGCTTTAAGTTGCATTATCTTGTTTAATCAGCTCCCAGGAGTCAGCTACTTACACATGGCTCATTAGTTTGGGTACCTGTTGTTCCTCTGGCTCCCGAAACATCTGAGTGAGCAGACCAGGGATCCCCAGTATTTCCTGCTACCTTTTGCTATTTAAAATAAAGCAAAATCCTTTAAGCATCACAAAGAAAAACAAGAACAGAGAACTATGGTTTAAAACTTAAGTAAAAAAGAAACTTCGGAGGGAGTAACAAGGTTAGGGAACCTCAGCCAAATGCTGGGGGCTGGCGAGGAGGGTCCGCTGGGTTGGGGGTGGCCTCGGCCCTTCCCATCTCCCAGTTCTGCTCAGAGCAGGAAGGGACCAGGAGGACAGGGCCATCCCCAAGGACGGGGCAAGTGAAAGGAGCCCAGCCCCAGAGCGAGCAGCACACGGAGGGAGTAAAGGCCGCACGTGCCTGAAAAAACCCACCCTGCCCTCTCTCAGAGAGAATGAAAGGAAAGGGAGGAAACCCTGTTCCGATTACTGTCAGATTACTACCAGTGGCTTTGGCAATTGTCAGAACAAAAAAGGAAAGGCCCGGACGTCTTCAAGCGATTGGCCTACATTACATGAAAGTGACATGGGTCCACTGTGACCCGCTGTTCCTAACAGAGAGGTGGACGCTTTGATGGTCACGAAACGTGCTTTCTGGGCCTGCAGAGAAGGGCGGCAAGGCTGATTTTGAAAAGGGCCCCGCTGTCTCGCAAGCAAACCCAGAAAAATGTTTCCGCCCAGGAGAGGGGCAGCAGCCGGGAGGCTGAGTGCCGCCCCTTCCCCGTCCGACCGGGCCTCGTGAGCGATGGGGTCGGGGACTTGCCCGGGTCAGTGCCTGCCTCCTCTGTGTCTAGGGGAAGTAAGAGGGACGCGAAGGGCCCGGCCACGGACCCGGCTGCACCCCACTCGCCTCCAGCTCCTGGCGCTGCCTCCGGAGCTGCAGGAGCCAGGCTGGCTCCTGGTCCGCGTCTCCACGGCGTCGCTCCAGCACCAGGGGATCAGACAGCTTCAGCCTCTCTGCCAACTGTGCCAGCGGCAGAAAGCAAGAGAAGGCAAAGGAGGGGGAGAAGGGGCGTGGGAAGGAAATGGGGAAAGAGGCAGTGAGGGAAAAGAAGAAAGACAGCCTCAATGCACTTGTAAAATAGGATAGAGAGAATAATTAGTTGAGGGAGAGCAAATTCTGCAGGTATCTTCCCATAACTGCAACATAAATAAGCCATTAACCCATCTCAGTGTTAGATAAAGAAATAAAATCCGTGGAGAAGCGGTTACTCGGCTTTATGTCCCTGCAAAGTTGCCCGCTCTGTGGCACTGCTTCTCCAACTTCAGGGCTCAGAGGACCTCCTGGGACCTTGTTAAAATGCAGAAGGCTGGGTGGGCCGGGGCCTGAGGTTCTGCATCCCCCCCCTCAGGGGACGCCCATGCTGCTGGAAGAGGGATGACTTTGTATTGCAAGACTCTATTCCCTCACTAAGCTCCAAAACCTTCCTACTCCTCCATTCTGGGTCCCTGGGCTCATGGGCTCACTACCCACCACCCTCCTGTTGGCAAAAACCTCAGGGTGAGGGGACAGATTTTATTCGTTACGGAACCCAACACTTGGGCCTCATCTAAAACAAAGCAAAGACTGATGGTCAGCTGTCTCTGACTCCAGCTAACATATATGTTTTTTAATTAATTGAAACAACTGTTTCTCTGATGGTTTTCTTCCCCAGGAACTAAAAGTTGATTTAAAAAAAAAATGTACCCCACATGGGATAGAGTATTCCGTACCTTTAAAAGCATTTTAATAAGGAGCGCTTCCTGTTTTAATCACTAAAATATATTTTGAAGCGTAGCTTTTACAGTTAGAATGGTTCGCCCTCAACATGCAGTGTTACCTCACCAGAGGAAGCACAGGCAGCTCACGCCCAGGCTCCAGTCTCCCCGATCCCCCTGGGCCCGCCCCCCCACACCCTTCTCTGTGCAGTGTCAGGCCTCGGCTTATCACATCTGGGCACGTGGACATGGTCGAAGCCAGCCACGGGCTCCCATTTTACAGCACGTTCAAAGAAGATGAAATGGGGAGTCTAAGCGGCTTTACAAGGCCTTTCTCTGAACGCGGAGGATAAAGCGGCTGCAGAGAACCCTTTGAGAAGCTCACCTTGATGAGTTCCCCCAGCAGCACAGGGTGGCTGCTCTCTCCCTGGCTGTGTAGGGCCGTGCCAATGGCTTCGCAGTAATGCAAGGCCTGGGACGCGAGGCCGTAATCCGCTAGCCGGGCAGCGTAAAGGAGCTTATATACCTGTGAAGAGGAACGGGGCCAGTGACCAGCCCATCCGGGCAGGGACAGAGGGAGAGAAGTGTAGATAAGACTTCTTGGGAGTCAGCTGACTGCCAGCTTCCTCTGACCCTGGCATCTGAACATCAAGGGGGGCCATTTGGGGCATTCTATCCGTGTGTGGTCACAAGTTCCAAACCCAGCCTGCACTTCCTGCGTGATGAAGGGATGGGAGTCACAGCCACTCGATCCCCCGAGGCTCTGGTCACCATGGACATGCACCAGACCATTCACTTCTTTTTCAGGCACCCATGACTCTGGAAAGCCTGGCGTATGTGGGCACAGGACCCGGCGCCAAGGGAACGTGTAAAAAGCAGAGGAAATCACTCTGCTGCCGGAGCTTAAACCCAAGGCAGAGAGGACACGAATATGGCCTTAGCAGCCACCGAAGTACACACGAGGGCCTGGGAATCAGACAGACCCCGAGGTCGAATGCCAGCTCCACGCTGGGCGTGGAACCCTGGCTAGTTACCCCACCTCTCCGCGTCCTCGCTTTCCGCAGCACAGTGTGGGAACAAGAACACTACCTACCCCTCGGTCATCCTAATGGTTAAACGAGATAATCCGTGTGCCCAGAACAAATGGCATGCAAGAGATGTGCGCCGAAAGCACCGAACCTCAGTTTCCTCATTTGTGAAAGGGGGTTAACGCACCTGCCCCTCAGGATTAGAAACGGTACGTAGAAGCATAAGAGCCCGATGCAGCCCACACGGAACAGGCATGCAGACCCACGAAAACGAGCTGTTCTCAGTGCTGCCGGCCCAGGGTCAGCTGAGAGGCGGGGGCCCGAAGAAGAAAGAGTCTGAAGGCTTTGCTGGAGAAGGCGAGTCTTTGGTAAAACTCTTAAAGAAGATACTAAGAGGGTCGTTTTTCTGTATCCAGTAATTCATTCATTGTCAAGGTTATGTTTGTTTTGTGTTGTTCTGTTTTGTTTTGTTTTGTTTCTGAAGGAGTCTTTATGCATTGAAGGTGACAACAGGGCATCAAGCGATGAAGTTGAAAAGAGAAGTTAGAGCATTGGGTGCTGACGCCCTGGTGGGTCGGGGAGAGAGAAGGATGCGGGCCGCGGATGGAGCGGGGAGCAACCTCCGGTTAGAAGACAGAGGTGTGCAAAAGAGGTCAGAGAAGCAGGTCAGCAGGAGAGGCAGCAGGGCGAGCCGCCCACCAGGCAGCGCCTTCCTGCCGCCTCCCTGCAGGTGGCCGTGGGGGGCCGGGGAGACGGGACAGCTGTGAGGGGAGAGCGCAGCTGCACAGCGGGCGAAGGCGCAGGCCCAGGGCCACAGGTGGGATTTTCGTCCGCCCGTCAGGAGCGAGGCTGGAGCCTCTGGCAGAGAGGCAACCGCAGCGTTTTGCTTTCATATCTTAAAATGCAGACCTTTAGGGGACCGGGAAAGAAATCCTAATCCTCCCCATGCTTGAGCTAATGAGGGGAAGTCCGTAGACGACTGAGCCTAGCTCCCACGTGCCGAACTGCAGAGCTGAAAATCCAGTGTTGCCCAGAGGCAGCTGACACAGCTCAGGTGCTGGCCTCGTGCGGGTCCGTTACCTGGAAAGAAGGGACGAAGGCCTGGGGGCGGCCCAGCATCTGACAGTACTCGAAGATTTCCGTCCTCTGGATAGCCTCAGTTGTTGCAAATTTCAAAAACGCTTGACTAAAACCAGGGAATAACAATAAAAGAGGTTGAGATCGGGGGCAGAGAGAGGAGCTGAAATCCTAGCAGACGGCCAAACAGCGGCTCCCCTACTCCGGGCAGAGAGTCTCTCCCAGGCTGAGCCCTGGAGCAGCTCCAAGAGAAGAAGGAGTGAATGTTTTGCCTCCTCGCGCCCCATTTTCGTGAGGCAGGGGAAGGAAGGGAACAGAGCTCTGCACCACAGGCCCAGGGGACGGGGCCAGACTGCAGGGGTTGGCGGGGGTCCTCCGCCTCCTTCGCTGGAGGGTCACCCAAGGCAAGCTGTCCCCGCTCCCAGCTCAGCGGGGCACTGGTCCTCCCAAAACTCGCTGGGAGCTAACCTGAGGGCCTGGAAGCCTAGAAGGTGCATCTGTGACAGGCCACTCCCGACTGGAGCAAAAGAGCAGGAAAGAGGGAGCAATGTGACACCCCCAGAGCACGGAACGAAGGGGGCAAGGCAGAGAATGCGGAGCACTGCCGGGCCACAATCCAAATGACGGCCCCTCTGCTGGATGTTCCTTCGGCCAGCGAGGAAGCAGGCTGGGTGAACCTGATCTGCTCTGAGGAGCCCTCAGAGTCCCCGTGCCCCAAATGTCCCCCTCAGCAGCTCGCCGCAGCCAGCGGGGCCGATCCTGGTTACGCTTGCGTCTCCAGAAGTTTCCTTGTGCAGTATAAACATAGCAGGGGGGCGTGTGAACCCACACGCTCTTACTGTTGCATTTGGCATGGACGGGCCTCCCTGACAAGCCAACCGCGCGCTGTCAGAGCCCAGGGCCTCGGTAAACAGGCGACAAGACGGTGTGTCTCTACAGCGGTGTCTGCAGCCAGCCCGGTGCCGCGGTTAGAAGTGAGGGCTTTGCAGCGGGCAGTCTGGACTCCAAGTCTGACTGGACGCCACAGGTCACTTAACCTCTCTGAGCTTCAGCTTCCCTCCTCTATAAAGTGAAGATTAGAAATACGCTTTCTTCATAGGGTAAATTTGTAACGATGAAAGGAAATAAATCAGATGACTGGCACACCGTAAGAGCTTGGGAAATCATAACTGTTATGGGGTCGGGGGAAGAGAGGTCCAGAACGTGGACGACCACTGGGAAGCCACCGGCCTTTGTGTGCATTTAGTCATCGTCTAGGGGCTCCTTAAGGTCCTCCTGCATGAAAAGCCTAAAGTGACAGCTGATGGAGAATAAGTGACAGGTGGGACTTTGAGTAGCTCGTGCACCAAGTCAGGGTAGGGGTGCAGAAGCTAAACAGACTTCTTCCACTTTCCAGTTTTGCCCTGGGCTGCCTAACGCCAAGCAGCAAGCCAAGGGAAGGGCCCTCACGCTAACATGTATAAGAGAGAGTCCCTGGTCGTGGAGCCAGGGCGTCACCAAGTGGCCAGAAGCGCACAATACACCCACTGGCCGCTGCTTCCCGCAAAGCCCCCGTCGGTGTGATGAGCGTCCATGGGCCAGCCAGCTCCTTGCCCAGACCTCTGCCGAAAACCCCAGGGGAGGGGACAGGCGGTAGCTCAGATTCACACAAGAAAATGAGACAGGGAGCCGTGATACTCGGCAAGGACTAAAACAATCCCCTGGAAAATGTCCCTTCCCCACAGAAGATCACATACCTGTGGCTACTGCCCAGCAGGGCCAGGTGGTCCGTCTTCACCGTGTAGTGGCCGAAGGGCACGTGAGCCATGAGGTAGCAGAAGTGAGCTGCCTCCACCAGCCCCTTCCCCGCTGCAGGAGGAGGACAACCCCGTCAGGGGACTCGCCACGCCACGTGGGCCCCATCCTCTGGGTGGGATGGGGGGGCTGGTGGGAGTGGGCGCCAAGGTCACAGGGGAGGGACCTTATGACCACGGCAGGGACCCCAGGCCCCACTCACTCTCTCACCCACCCACATTTTTGGCCTCGTACATTACATTTCACTTCTTTTCAGGCAGAATAAGGCACTATTTCACGTTCCCCCTAATGGATTTTTGATTAGGAATTTTCTAAGCATTTTAGTGCTTCCCGAGGGTGGGACGCCAATAGAGATGCCTACACCTGAGCAAGGAAGGGCTTTTAAACTAGGCTTCTTGGGGCACTAATGTCACCCCTGGTGAAATCAAACAATAGAAGGTTTTTACCAATGCTCATAAAAATCACATTCATTACCAAATTGCCCCCAGCTTTAAAATGTTCTCCCATACGTTTCCTTCAAAACGGAGTTAATTCAAGATGGTAAAGTGCCTATCACAACGCCTGGCACCCAACAAGGGCTCAGCAAATGTTAGTTCCCTCTGCACCTGGGTGCTGAGCACCTTGGCCCAATCTCACAAAATTCCACAAAGAGCATCATGACCTCCAGATGCTCTGCCCCTTGACCAAATCTGAGAATCACGGATCTAGAACACACTCCATAGCCCCTACGTGTTCCTAAGGCCATGGTCACGGAGAGATGATAGAAATAAAGACTACACGATTATCCAGGGTAGTTCAGGCAAAAATAGAATTTCCTGTCTGGCCGAGCTGGGTCACTGTGGGACTAATGGCAGGCATCAGGAGGCAAGACGCCCCGTGTCTTAACTCATCTTCAGGGGAATCTGACCAGAGACAGAAGATCCACTACTGAAAGGAGCCTCCTCCGGCAGCAGAACCGCGGAGCCGCAGGGGCCTGGCCTGCACCGGCTTGCCAAAGAAATTCCAGGAAACAGAGGCAGGGGTGCTCCTTGCCCTGGAGTCTCTATCCCCTGTGTCAAGGGCAAGCCAGAGGCGTAGACTTGGGCCCTACACAGACCCTGGGAACCGCAGCGTAGGGTGTTTAAAGCTGACTTGTGGATACCCTAGAAGAGAGGAGAAGGACGATGCTGGCCTCTGCTTACCCAGGGTGTCCCCCATGGTGACAATTGTGCGCTGATGCAGCTCCGGGTCCCCACCCTGATTTGACAGAATCACTGCCAAGTGAGGCCTCCAGTCTCCCCACTGCTTGTCCCCACAACACTGAAAAGCAGCAGAGAAAACAATATTGAAGATTCACTCAATAATGTAGTACTGGCCAGACTGGAGGTGAAGAAGGTTGTTGAGTATTTCCCGGTTTGGAGGAGTTCAGAGAACACCCATTATACTGCCCGCAGTGCTACCATTCATTAAATTCAAGTTCTCTGTTTAAAAAAGCAAAACTCCTAGAAGGATAGATAGACAGACAGACAGGTGCATGTACATACATACATATATACATACATGCAAACGACAGGGTCCCACAGCCATCTCCACTGGTCAAGGAGAAGCAAAGGCTGTGCGCTTACAGAAAATGCCTGGAATGCGGGCCTGGCCCCTCCTAGCACAAATCTCCCATAAATAACTGGTCCACAGAAGCCCAGACTACTACAAAGGAACGTGCACAGCATCTGTACAAACACACTACAAAGACAAGAGTAGGGAAGGAACGTGAAAAATAAATCGAAGGTAGAAAGAACATTCACCAGAAAAAAATGTTACCATGAAACCAAGAATCGTCACCAAACATTGTATCATGAATTCAAGGCAAATAAAGTAATGAAACTTCTTCTACGAAGCGAGGGCCTAAAACTAAGTTATACGTGCTCGGGAAAGAGATGTTGGACAACAGGAGCAGGTAAATGTGGCCTGCAGAGCTCAGGGAGGAAGCGGAAGAAAAATCAAGGAAATAAGGACAAAAACGGAAAGAGCAAAAGCAAAGAGACGCTGATGAAAATGCAAGAAGGAAATCAGAAAAGCAAGCAAGAAAGGAATGAAACACAGAAAAGTTTTTTAATTAAAGAGAAAATTACATATACAGAATTCACATTCATATATATATATGAAATGTGTATACTGGAGTTCCTGAAAAGAAAACCAAAACCATGGAACAGAACAAATATTAAAGGATATGATTCAAGAAAACAGTCCTGAACTGTGGGCTATGAATACACGTGTTAGAGAGCACATTGCGTCCTAAGAAAAAACTGACCCAGAGAGTCAACGCCAAGAGGTATCCTACGAAAGTTACTGGACTTCAAAGATAAGGAAGGAAGATTTGGGGGCAAAAGGATCACATCTCATTATAATGGGAAAACTATCCTGCTAACCTCAGACATCCAAGCCACATCCACCTCCAGACGACATGTCAAATCTAACACCCCCAGCTTTCAAGGTCAAAGGGTGGAGGCGGCAAAGAAGGGAAGCCCTGCTACAGGACCTGCACCACCGCGTCCGGATCTCCTGTTATGCACGACAAAGCAGGCAGGCGTGCTAGTGTGGGAAGGGACAGGTCCCCGGAACCAGACAGACCTGGGCCGACCCCAACTCCACCACTCGCTAGCTCTGTGATCGTAGGTCGTTTTACACCTGTACACCTCAGTGTCCACGTCTGCAAAACGGGGACAATAATTCCTACCTACGTGTGTGAAATGAAATAATATGCATCAAAGCACTGGGCACAGGGCCAGGCACAGGCTAAGTGATTAAAAAGCGACTAGTATTGATTTTTTACTCTTTAAAGCCATCCCCACGGCCCTGAGTAGTCCCCACCCCCAAACCCTTAGGATGCTGGGGTATTGCAGGAGTCCCGTCACAAAGGGTACCGTGGCTGCTTGCGGGATCCTCCCCGACATGAGCTGGAAGAGGGTCTGCAGTGGGTCGTTGAGCGCCAACGTGCTGGTGAAGCTGCAGAGAGAGGTGACCGTGAGTGGGGACCGAGCCCACCAAGCCTTTCACCCACCACCAGCGAGGCACAAGGCCTCGTACATTCGCATTTGATTTCAGCAGCTTCTTTGGGAACGTGACTTTCTCTTTGCTTTCGACGGTGCCTCTGTCACATCCACTTTGTGGGGATCTTCACCACACATGCCGGGTAGATCTCGCTCTTGGCGGAAATTTTCTGCCTTTTCTCACTGACACCCTAAGTCTGTGGGCCTTCTTCCATCACAGAGATGGGCCACCAACCTTTCAAAGGCCCCAGCAGCAACCTCTCCTCTGCGGGCCCCTCCTTCCCAGCCCCCCACAGCTCCCGCTCCCTGGCACAGCCCTCCTCCGTGCCAAGCCCGCAGCTCTGAGCGGCAGGTTTTCTGGCTCATCCCTAGCCCGGCTCTGTAACGCTTTCACTCACAAGCACTAAATAGCCATTTTCAGTCACCAAAGAGGCAGAGAACAGGGACCAACAATGATCCGGCTGATGACAAACCATGGGATGTGCTTAACAAGGATGTAATAAGCTCTATAGCTGATTTGAGATTTAAGCACACTCAGAAAGAGTTATTTTTCACAATTCACTGGGCACCATCAAAAATCAATGGCCCAAGGCCAAAACCTGCAGCAGAGATGTACACAGATGTAGGATGCTTGTTTCTAAAACCCCACAAAAAAAAACGGTCCCTCGGAACACCGCCTTGTACGTAATGGCGCCCTTGCTGGGGGCTCAGAGCACCGATCACGTCGGAGCTTCAGAGTTCCTCACCCTTCCAGTCCCTGAACATCAGGAGGTGCCCAGGGTGGCGCTAGGCCCTGGGAAGGCTGCCGTTTAGAACAGTAAAGAGGCATGATGGAGGCCATCGTGGAGAACAGGCGCCCAGGGAGTGTGACAGCCATTAGCCGCACAGACTGAACTGAGAGTGGAGTGTCCCTCTTCTTAGCCAACTCTCTGCTCAACGGGATGTACGCCCAATTCGAATGTAAGTGAAGCCGAGAGGGCAGCTTCGCTAGAAGTTGAACATGGTGAGGTAACGTCCTCTCACTATCTGACCCAAGCCTGCTTCTTATGGGAGGGTCCCCCCACCCCATCCCTGCCGCATACTCGTGGATGGCCAACCCCATGGATGCCAGCCAGAGGCTGAAGGACTGAACTCAGAATCCTTCTCCAGCAACCCTTATCCCCACTGGCTCCATTTGATCCTGATTCTCTTTTGCTGTTCCATCCCCCTTACTCGAAACCTGACCATATCCTCACACTTCCATTCCTCTCTTGTTTTGGTTTGGCATTCGTCCTGGTCCACCCTGGCCCCAGGATCGTGTGCGCCAGCGTGATTTCTGACTACACGTCCCCCTTCAGCCTGGTCTCGTCATTGCCCGCGGCCCCAGATGAAGACTTCTGGATCTAGTTTCTAGTCCCATGAACCCCTTTCCCTACCACAGCTCATGGTCCTGCTACCCCATGCTCCATCTTCTTCCCAGCACCCATAGCCCCATCGCAAGACTAAGCGAAGACATGTGCTACCTGTCAATCCTAAGGCTCTGTCAGTTAACCATAATGATTACTCCTATTCCCTCACCGATGGAATGATCTAGAACAGCCCCTCCCAAAGAGAGAAGGCTACCACAATGTAGAAACCTACTTACTTTTTGGAAATGCTGACCCTGGGAAATGTTACTAAAATATTTTATTCGGTTTAGCAGATAGAAAGAATGTGTCTGTGTCTAGGTCATAAGACTCAGGAGAAGAGAGAAGTGACATTCAGTTCAGAAAAGGGAAAACTGGAAGATGCTTAGAGGATCTAAGGAGCTTCTCAGTGTATCTTGCATTTCTCCCCACTGTCACCCCGCCCTCACCTTCGGTGGGGAGGCCTCTCTGCTCCATGGGTCTCCACTGCTAGTCCCCAACTCACCCACTCATAACCCAGCTGTAGGTCCTTGGGTCCATCTTGCTGGACAGGAACAAAGCATGACCCCACAGGTGGTTCTTCATGGCCCACTCCAAGGCTTCCTGAAAACAAAAGCATCACGTTCAATATTGCCTCCTCACCTTCCTCTAAGGACAACGAATGCTGTGCTTACGTATCGCTGCCCCTCGAGCAGTAGAGGCTGGGCTTCCGCGAAGATTCTCAGAGCCTCACACGTGAATGTGACAAAGAAATCGTGGGGAAACAGGTTTTCACTGGCATGTGTTTCTCTCTCCAAGTTGTCCTTCTCTTCACTTTATGAAAATGCATAATGCTACCGCATTAGCTCCCCCTCAAACATAGTTTCCAGCTAGCCTTATCTCTTCAGCAAAAGTCACACAATACTTTTATGAACCTAAGTACCAACATCAAGAGAAGTACTCCACCCCAAGGGCTGCGTCTCAAAATACAAATAGCAAGATGGTACAGTTGGCCCTCCATAACCATGGGTTCAGCATCCCCAGATTCAGCCAACCTCATACGCTGCTGGTGGAGTCAATTGATACAACCTCTAAAAAGGCAAATTTTCGATATCTACCAAAATTAAAAACCATGTACCCAACATTTTCTAGGAAGTTATCATATATACACTATCCCACGCAGGAAAAAAAATGACAATGGTTATTCCTTGCAGCATTGTTTGTAATAGCAAAAGACTGGAAATAATCTAAATGCCAATCTATAGAGGTTTAGTTAAATTAATTATAACTGATCTATGGAGACCTAAGCAGCTGTAAGATAAAATGAGAAAGATATTTATATGTAATAAGGAGGAGGGATCCGCAAAATGTGGTCCGAAGGCCAAAGTCAGCCCACAGGCAAAGAATACTTTTTACATTTTTAAATGATTGAGGGGAGGGGGGGAATCTAGAGTAGAATAATATCTCATCACACATGAAAATTATAAATACTCCAAATTTCTATGTCCATAAATGAAGTTTCACGGGAACGCGGCCACATTTACTCCTTTCCATGCTGGCCGTGGCTGCTTTTCACACGAGAGCAGCAGAGCTGAGAGGTGCTGTAATTACCACAGAGACACTAGGGCCCGTGAAGCCTGAAATATTTACCACATGTCCTTTTACAGAAAAAATTTGCCAACCCCAATGTAGAGTGTTTTCTAAGATATTTTGTTCAATGAAAAACAGAAGGTGAAAAAAAATGTTAAATAGTATGTTGTAAGAAAAAAAGGAGAAAATAATCATATATGCACAAAGTATCTCTGGATTTTTCAGAGAGAAATTGAGTGGCTGGTGTGGGGGCACCATCTCCCCTTTTATCTTTTCATTTTTTTAATCAAATTTATTCAAATGGATTTTATTCATATATTTAAATGTTTATGTTAATGTAAGGCTTTTGTAAAGCATGAGTTCAACTTCAAGAAGAAACAAGGCATAAAAAATAGGTAAATATGTGAGGTGGTAGGTGTGTTAGTTAACTCTTTGCAGAGAACCCTTTCACAATGTATGTGTACATCATGTCATCACATTGTATGCTTTAAATGTCTTACCATATTATTTGTCAAATATACCTCAATAAACATTCGAAATAAATAAATACAAAAATTAAAATAGCCTAACTCACATATCAGATAATTAAACAAGGCACAGTTGCATCTGTTGAATTAAAGTATTCACTGTTTATAGGTATACCTTAGATATAGGAGGCAGGGGCATCGCCTGTAAACAAACTTTCTGGAAACTAAGTGCATCTATGAAGAACTTTTTAAAAGTATATGCCCTTCAACCCTGTAATTTCGCTTCTAGAAATCTCTCCTAAAAAATAATAAAAAGATCCACTGAAGACTTACATGACAAGCATTCAAACTGTCTAATTCATCACGGATGACAAACGGTAGACTACCCACACAGTAAACAACAGCAGATTGGTTAAATAAAATATGACGCCCTCGTCTGAGGGAATTTGGCTCAACCATTTTTTTAAGGGTGCATTTTAATGCCATGGGACTATTTCACAGTATAATCCTAAGGAAAAATAGAGGAATAACTGTATATGCAACTTAATTTGATTTTTAATATATATGCCTACAAAAATGATGGAAGTAATTATATCAAAATGTTAACAGGTATTGCCTTTTAATGGCAGGACTATGAGTGTTTTAAATTTTATTCTTTGTACCTTTCTGAGCTTCTTAAGTGCTATAACACGAGAACACACTGCTGACATAATTGGAGGAGGGCGGAGTGGGGGGGATGCCGGTCACTTTTCTAATTCAAGCCTGACGGGGTGCGCTTGCCTTCTTCCTTCCATAGTAGAGCAGTTTGGTGAATTTCTCCACGATCTGCGCTGGCGTCTCCACGCTGGGGGGACTCTCCCCGGTGAGCAGGTTGGGGGACCCCGAGCTGAGCACCGGCCAGTCGTCATCAGTGAGGGTGATGAGGTTGGCCACAGGCGGCTGCCTCTTGTACTTCTCCAGCTTCCTGCAGTCTTGCATCAGCAGCTCCGCAATGTCTGACCCCACCATGGACTGCAAGGCAAAGAGGGTCCTCACGCTGGCGACCCAGGTGAAGAAGGAAGACACCAAACGCCTGCCTGCCTTCCCCACAGGGGGGCCTGCACCGTAGTGCTGTATCTCAAACTCCACCTTCACTCTCGTTGTGATTGTCTGCCTGTCAAGGGCCACAAAGGTTGCCCGGAATAGGCACATTCTCATAGGCATATTATCGGGCTGGTGCACAATCACCCAGGACAGCGGAGAGTGGCAGGAGAAAGGTCAGTGTCAGCAAACTGGCACTGACATCTGAGCAATCTTTTCCTTCCAGGACATTTGTTGCTTCTTTAATGTTACCTCTTACAATCATGCCATGAGCCGAATCTTATTCTTCCCAGGAAGGCTTAAATTTCTATCCAGCCCGCTCCTGCCCGCCCACCAGAGAGGCAACACTCACCCCGTTCTGCCGACACAGGAGAACCAACAGCTGCCACAGCAGAGCCGAGTCTCTGCTCCCGGCTGTCTCAGATCTGCGGCTCTGAGTGGCTTTCTGCTGGCAAAACATCATGATGTCCACCTTGTGTACGTCCTCCCTGTGGAGAGATTTCAGGGAGCGAGGCGTGAGTGGCAGGCGGGCTCGGCCCCCACAGGCCCCCGGCTCCTCCTGCAGTGCAGACAGAGCACTGGCTGCTGGGGCTGAAATGGAGCCAGACCACCCAGGGCGGGGCCCGTGAGTCTGCAGGTAGAGGACGGCTGTTTCCTTGGGGAGCAGTCTCGCTCTCACACGCCCCCTCCATTCTACAGATGAAGAAACTGAGGCCCAGACCCCTGAAACGACTGCTTAGGGCAGCAGGCGAGAGCACAGACTTTGGAGTCCGACAACCCTGCGTTTCCATCTAGCTTGACGCATCTCGCTTCCACAACTTTCTCACCTCCTCTGAGCCTCAGCTTTTCCCCCTAAGCTACGGATCATTTAAAAATCTACCTCCATACGAAAAGGGAACTAGCGCATTGTACAGCATATATCAAGTGCTCTATAAATGGGCAGTATTAATTGCTTGAGACTATTTAACATAAGCAACAACCAGCTGGGATCAGCACCCTAATTCCCAAATACCCAGTGTGTTGCTCTACCCACTTCTGTACACCTGAATGTAAGAACTACAAATGCACTCATTTTAATTGAAGGAGCTGTCAAAATACGAGATGGGGATTTTCTGGGAAGGGGAAAGGAAGGATAGGAATACATTTATACAGTGGTGTTGATATTTAAAGGGCTTCCACGTGCATTATCCCACTTGATTCTCACACTCACTGCCTAGAATAGGCATGGCCAGCGTTATATCATTTCTTAAAGGGTAAACTAAGGCTAGAGAAGGCTAACTAACCTGCTCGCCATGGTATCTCTAGTTAGTAGGATGCCCAGGACCCAGACCCTCTGCCACCAGCCATGGCTCTCCACTACAAAAGACACCCTGAATTTTTTTTGACCAGAAGCGACTAGGCATTTAAAAGCAGTTTTAAGTCAGTCCTGCAGAGGGCAGACTTGCACGCTGTCCGGGAACTCAGACGGGACTGTGCTATTTCTCTAGAAAAAGGAAAGCCTTTTTTCCCACTGTGATGCACTCGTCTGTGATTTCCCAGCCTGTGCCTCACTTCTCCGCTATTGCCTGCTAGTACACGGTACGCTAAAACCTCCCATCCTGTAGCCTCTGCAAAATGGAACCAATTTCAGATTTTTAAACCTTCACATTAATTTTTCTTGCTGCCCTTCAAGCTATTGAATTGCTTGTCAAAATGACTCAGGTCATGTTTGGCTCTGTAGGGCAACACAGAGAATTCTACTCCAAAGGGGATAGATATTTTCTTTCAAAGAAGCCAAGAACAAATCTCCCAAAGTCCTGTTCTGGGCAGGAAGACTTTGTAGGTTTCAAAAAAAAAAAAAAACAACCTTTACTCAGAGGCTCATATAGTAATTTTACCCGATCAGGGGTCCTGAGAAAATTCTCATCTCTTCTTGTTCCTCAGAATCATTAAGAATAACCTGGAACAAAGATCAGATTTGCTCTTCAAGACGATGGCCACCCAATGCCCTTCCAGTAACAGAGCCTGAGGCTGTGACCCCACGTGTGGCTCAGTGCCTTACGGAGAAAGCAGAAGGACAAATGTGAGTTCTCCAGTTACTGAAATGGAGCTAAGAGCATCTCAGGGAAACAGAAGTCTAACATTCCTGCACATACACCCCAACCAATGGGGTGCATGGCCCAGTGCCCCACAAGAACCCCCTATTCCTGGAGATGCTCAGGCAGAGAGCAGCAGGGACAGCGTACTGGCATTCTGGAGACACAGGTCTTGTTTACCTCCATGCTGTGCAGTTCAACGAGGGCTGTTTGCCCATCACCGAGGGAGCCGGGACCCACACACACCAGCTGGCCTCCTGGCCCAAAACTCACAGGCATGTGAGGGACGTAGAACTTCATGGGCGCCTTGGGACCAGCCGCCGAGACGGCCCCTAACGAAGAGACACAGGTGGAAGCTGTCAGCATGACTTCCACTGCTTTTCTTGGAAACAAACCACAGACACGTTTCTGTCCAAATTGCACCAGGGATCAAGGTACGATTCTGAGTGGTTAGAAGAAGCCCATGCTCCTAGTCAGATTTAGGCCCCTGAGAATGTCAGAATATAATGCAAGGATTTGATGCTTAGTCTAAGTGGCAAGGCACCAGGCCCAGACTCTCAGTGATGGTGAGCAGCCAGGACTCTTGACAAGTCTCCTACCTCCGGACAAAGCAGTTACACTTTGTGGCCTACCCCTGCTTTACCAAACTGACTCTAGTCTTCACTTCCTTCGCTTGTTACCTAAAAGCACCTCAACGTGCCTCCCCTCCCAGCCAGCTGACGGCTAAGGACAGGGGTCCCTTCCAAGAATCAGCTATACTGCAATCTCCAGTAGGAGAGAAGGTAAGAGACAGAGCCAACGCTGGCCTCTCTGTCCGGGAGACCTACAGAAGCAAATGGGGTGAAGGAGGATCCACCTTTGGAAATCCAGGGTAAGAGACCTGCCACCCGGCCATCTTCCCATCAGACTCAGCCAAGGCCTTTGACCAGCTCAGTACCCACCGGCCTGCACGGGACTCCAAGCTGCTGCGGCCGCGGGGTGGGACGGCTCAGAGGCGTCCGCCATGTACTGACTGAGCTCACAGCTGCTGGAGCTGAGACCGGACTCGTGCTGCTGGAGAAGGTTGGACTCATTGGTCAGTGCCGGCTGGAAGTTAAAAATAATGGAAATGCACAGAAGAATCAGAGACGGCTTCAGAGCAACGTCCTCTCAATTGTTCCTGCAGAGATCCAAAATTCAAACTTTCAAATAAATACAGTGAATGTTGAAGGGAAAAGAAGGGATAATTCAACTGATAGGTGTTTGCCAAAGGATGCACGTGGCCCAGTGGACAGCGCAGGCCCTGGGGCCAAGAGGCCAGGGTTCAAGTGCCAGCTTTGCCAATGCCAAGCCACTATAACCTTGAACACGTGACTTAGGCTCTCTAAGCTCTGTACCCTCACCGGTAATATAGATTATCCTATCTGCTCTGTACAGTTCCAATACCTACGCATTCATTCACCAACTATTTAATGAGCACCTGCTATGCTCCAGATGCTGTGCTTTCCCTTGGGATACAGGTGTACAAGAACTTCATGGAACTTACATTCCGGGAGGATGCAAATAAAACAATGGATGCAAAAGTTCTTTGCACACCGTAAAGTGCTGTACCTGTGGGTGGCTACTGTTATCATGCTGTCATTACTATCAGTCAAAAGAATATTTGCCCTGCCCTGTTAAGCATTAGTTATGTAGAAGGAACTTCTTCTCAAAAATCATACAAATCCAATCAGGAAAACAAAATTTATACAAGCCTTTGAAAAAGGAAGGGCTTATCTCTAAAGCATCTCTGCAACTTTTCTGTAAATCTAAAATTATTCTAACGTAAAAAATTTACTTAAGGAAATTTAAGAGCTCCATTTTCTGTGGCCTGGCTAGGATACACAGTAAAATTTTAAAAGACAGAGGGAAAAGTCAAGAAAGGTTTCAGACTCTGCTTTTCAGTGTTGAATTAAAAGATTCTGGCAGCTTCCCACTTCCTGGGTAAACCAAATTGCTGGTCCACTGGGGTCCTGGTGGCAGCCTCTTCTCTTTCCTAGAACCTCAGACTGACCTAGGTGACATTTCCTGATCCAGCCTATTTGACAAAAATGCAGAAAGACCATAGCACGGCCCCGAACCATAAAATTGAAACAGGAAGGCAGGGCGAGGAGGAGGTGTGAGTGGAGGCTCTGCCCAGCCGGGAAGAACTGGTCACCCCAGACTGCTGGCCACTGGAGGCCTGTACCCCAAGGGCCCTGCCCTGCCACTGCTGACAAAGTCGGTTGTGAGGTGCCGTCGCAGGCCACCAGCCCCCGTGTCACTTCAGGTTACCTTATTCCTCCGGGCCCCAGTTAGCAGACTCTCTGGGAGCAGGTCCCCAGGCCTCTCCTGTCCAGAGTTAGAAGCGGGACTGTCTTTATAAGGGTTCCCACTCTGCGATCTGCAGCAAAATGACAGGGACAGGTGAGAGGGGGTCCCGGGCAAGCCAGCAGAGCTACACTGCTCTCTGCTGGAGGCTGTTTTGTTGCAAAGTGTAGACGGGTGTCAGGTTGGCCTATGTGCCACCAGAAGAAGCACTGTCCTTCCATTAGCCACCTCCTTCTATTAATGCCAGAAAAACAGGAGCTCCTGGGTCCCCCAAACCCCGCACGTCAGTCTCTCTGCAGCTCAGACTGGCCGGGCCTGGAAACCGCATCTCAGAAGAGAGGCTCTCTCTTCGCAGGGTCCCTGTTGACAGCCGGCCCAGGCCATCCTGGGCTGCTGCCACATCCTTGGGAACAAGACTCCCACATCCCCGAAACGGAAGCAGACGGGCATCCGGAGATGGGGGCCCAGCACGAGACGTCATCAGATTTTCCTAACACAGCCCGAGTTTGGCCGAATCGTGTTGAACCGGCCTCCCCTGTCACACTTGCCGGAACTGGGCCTCATGACTCATGCCAAAAGGACTGCGCTGGTTTTCATGATGATGGGCGCTGACGTGCTTTTGATCTCGACAATCTTCATGCCAGATATGAGGACTCGCTTGCCTCGGCACTGCACCCTCAGAGAAAACGAAAGAACGCAGGTCACTGTTCCTGAAAGTTCAGAAAGACGCTAGCAAGTTGCGAAGCAGACTTACCGGAGCACGGCAGGTATGCAAACATTCGCCAAATTGAATAAAATGGATAAGTGAGAGCTAACGATGAAAGTCCCTAAGATGCCTCTCAGTCCTCCCTGAACCAACTAGCATGGCTCTACACGACTGAGCAGTGGCGTGTGTGTGTGTGTGTGTGTGTGTGTGTGTGTGTGTGTGTGTGTTCAATGCTGAAACAGAGTTCTCTCTCCTGGCAGAGCAGAAGCTGCCGTTAGCATATAACAAAAGCCTTACTGGTGTAGAGAATATGAATTCTCATTGGCGCATATCCGTGCCCTCAGGGTAAATGATGGTCAAACTCATTACAGCCCAGTCACTCACTGGATGTTAAGAACTGACCTCACTGTTCTGTGGTCAGAAACGATCATCTTGGCCATAATGAGAAGCAGAAGAAAAAATGTGAAGTGCAAACGATCCATAATATTAGCAACATAATGATAGTTTCATCACTATCACCTACACGAACAAAGAAGAATGACTCCTTTCTATGTCATCTCCTCGAGACACTTAACATAGTGTTTTTGCTGTGACCTCATCTGGACTGGTCAAGAAAGAATTGGTGGGGTGGGGACTCCACCTTAGCTGGGCAGGGCACCCAAGGCATCTGAGGATCTGAGCATGGCTCTGTTGACCTCTGCCCCATCTATCAGACCAGCCACATCATCCCAAAGGCTTCTGGGAGATCATGCCATACCTCTTTCTTCCGGTAGCTGCTGTGGATGTCCATGGTAGTAATAGGTGCCATAAGCATATTCTTCCCTTAGAGCTGAAGCACGATAGCTCTGATAGGGATCCTCGATGCCCGGCCTAAAATATCACAAAGCGGGCCAGTCATTCAAGGATGACGGTGGCAAAGAGAAACCAGTGGAAGGCTGGACAAACTAAATGACTTCAGAGGACAGAATCGTTACCCCGGTCTAGAATCTGCTTAACAGCCACAGGTAATTCTAGATCCTATGAAGGGAAAATCCAGACTCAGAGCAGGAGTGGGGCTGTTGTTTTAGAACCAGGCTGGGATTTTTAGAGCAAAACCATCTCTCATTCTCCTTCCCCACGATCCTCAACTATGCACATCCAATGACACAAGGTCTTAACTTAGAAAACCCTGTCCTGAGATGACTGTGTAAGTACCCAAAATGCCACTGTACTTCCCATGCATATTACAGATGGCAACAAGATGGAAAAGTAAGGTTGGACTATCTGGAGTCTAACTGCCTTTCTTGCCTCTCTCCTTAACATATCTTCCTTTGAAAATACAACAATACAGAAAGAGTGGAAAGGGAACATCGTGTCGTTAGTATTTACTGATTAATAATTCTTTAGTGTTTCATAGGGGCAAAAATTCTTAATTTCAACATTGAATCTGTAGGCAATATCACCCCACCTGAAAAAGCTAAAGTAGAATATGTACGGCTTCCAACATTCCGTAAAATATGAAGTCCAGTCTCATCAGTTAGAACTCAGGAGCAGGAATTCCAGATTCTCTAACCTAGAATTGCCTCACTGAGACCTCTTCCTTCTGAACTTGGAGCCTGCAAGCTTATAGCTGCTTTCTCTGAACTTGATTTTTTTTAAAAGTTCCCATTCATTCATTTTTTCCGTATGCCTGTCATACTCTAGGTACTGTTCTAGGTACTAGGGCCCTCCTTGGTGCTGGTGGTTGTCACGCTAAGCCCGGGTCAGAGTGGTCCAAAGACCACGAGGAAGTTTTTATAGGGATTCCTACGAAAACCTTCCTCAGCGTCTACATACATTTGTTGCCTTTTACAATCCCGAGGTAAGATGACCCCATCTATTCCCTTGAATTTCACCATTTTTTTCATTCTTTCTACTATCTCCCCCACCCTCAAAACCCAATCACATTCTGATGGCTTAAGAAGCTTCACTAGGGGACACTGGGGAGGGGAGGTATGAATATTTTTCATCACCAAAATCCAACTGAGGAGAGGAAAGGGTTTAGCTAAGTTAATGGAGCAAGGCAAAGAAGGAAAAAGGAAAAAGGATGAGGAATAAAAAGAAAAGGAAGAAGGAAAGGAACAATCTGTTCACAGGCACTTAGCAGAGTTGGGTCCAGTCTGGGGTCTAAAACCATACCTTGAATACAATCGGCTGGGAGAGCCACCTTGGTAATAGTCAACGCTGGGCGCAGGCTGACGCCGGTCCCCGGGCCTGGACACATGATGAGGTGGCTGGTGGTCTGCGTTGGGGTCCTGCTGTGGCTGGGGGCTCCCAAGGATGTCTTGCCGTTGACGCAACCTCTCCCCATTGTGCCAAGGGTGAGGAACAGGCCGACGATACCCCTCTCTCCAAAGGTCTCGGTTAGGGTCCAGGGGTGGCGCTGTGGGCCTTCCCCGTGGCCATGGTGGCCGCTGGGGAGCCCAAGGCTCCATCCCTGACCCTCTGAGTTTCTCTCTTGCTTTGAGTCAGTTGTATAGTTATTTTATTCTCCTGCAGAAAAAAAAGAGCCCCCTAAATTATCGTTATTTTAGGCTTATATCCAAACATGATGGTTGATTGGGTTTTGTTTAAAAAAGCACTTATAGTCCTCAAAATCTTCTACCTAAAACAAACCACATAGGCACTGATATAGAGATATGTGGAAAAAATCTCAAGCAGATACATGAAATACATAACAGTCTAGACAACTCTATTGATGTTGCTTTAGAAATCAAAAAGTATATTTAGAGCAATAATAGATGTGGGAGGCATGAGAGACAGAGAGCAGTAATAGATGAATTTCCAAAACACGATCGAAGCATTCCAATTAAATAAATGTTCATTTATTCCACCAGCAAATATCTATGGAGGCCTTATGCTATCACAGAAATAGAGCAGGCCTTAGACAGAGCTAGACCAGAGTTCAAATCCTAACTCTGCCAGTTATCAGCTAGTTAATGTTTTCAAGCCTTAATTTCCTTATCCACAAAATGGGGAGCATAATGACTAGCTTGCAGGGTTACTGTCAGGGTCAGAGATGACTTAGGAAGTACTCACTGCGTGGCTCATGGTTAATTGTTCAATAAGCAGTAGTTAGTATCATCAGGGAGAAAGATTAGGGTAGTGTGAGTAGCTGATGACATTCCCTAAACAAAAAGAAACTTAAATTGACCTCAAGAGACATCTTTTCTGAATCCTCCAATTCGCCTCTTAGAAGCATTTGGCCCTATAACATGGCGGCACCTCTTCCAGGGTAGCCAATGAGACAAAAGTCTGGGATTGCTTCCACGGCCAACTGGAGAGGGTGTCTCAGTGGTCCGCCCGGCTGGAGATTTGAAAACCTAGAAGTCTCCCTGGCCTCAAAGTCATTTTCTTCAAAACGGGAAAGAGCTCCAGAGGACAGACCACCTTCCCAGTTCCTCTGCCCACTTCACAGAGGTGCACCTGCACCCAGCCACCTCCAAAGCGAGGGCACACGCCACACCTTGCTCCCCGCTCAGGGGTCCCCTTGTTAGCTCACTCAGACCCTATGTTTTTTCTCCCTTAGGAACTGTTTTAAGATGAAAGATTCTGGTGAAATCGCATCAGCTTGCTCCCACTCCTGAAGCCCCCGGCCTAATATAAAAATTCACATCAGAACAAAAGGTCAGAGGGTACATGTTGAAATCACGATGTCACTCTGCTCAGATGCCATGGAGCCAGGGTCCACAACTACGAGCCGAGAGCTATGAGCAGAATCCGCCGGAAGAGCAAGGCGCAGAGACCCTTCCTCCTCAAGACCTGTCACAGCTCAGGAAAACGTGCACCTTCCTGACCGAGTCAACTCACCTCCTCGAACAAGCCAGGTGCACTGAAAGCGTTTTCCAGCAAACACTCCCGAAAGCCAAATGCCCCGGACTCAGGGACAGGGTGCATGGGTCCCTCGGAAGGCCATGGAATGTGATACCATATGGACACAAGTAAGCCCAACAAGAAGAAAGCCTTTCTCCTGGTCCCCACATACTTTCACTCAGGACAGCCTTCTCTGACTGCAAAAGAGCAATACCCAACCTCTTCCCCCCAAATCACATCATTTTGTTGCCAAGAGACATCAACTCCAGTAAATCAGACCTCAGCTTATAATTAAGGACACCAAACAAAAAAGCACCTAAGAGTCTCAAAAGGAAGGCATTACATCTACAGTGACAAGTCTCACTTGCACGTTCACTTCAATGACCTTCTCTGGCCTCAGTCAGGGCAAGGTTGCCTTTCTCAATCTGACGGCAGAGCAAGCACAGGTAAGAGAGAGAAAACCAGGGAGCCAGCATTCCCACACACCTGCTCTGACGCCTTCCCTTCTGTGCGGCTCCAGGAACCTGGCCCAAGAGTGTCCCCTCTCTTCGTGGAGACTGTCAAAGTCCAGGTGCCACATCTACCAAGACTTACCTGGCCCTCAAATCTACAGCCAGTCAGTTACCTTTGTAACTGCCCAGTCTCCATGGAGCTGATTCACTGGGGCAAAGTACGGCCCAGCCACCTCGTGCGGGACAGAACTGACCTGGCATGTTTGCTCAGAACTCTGTCAGAGCTGGTGCTTCTGTTTGTCTGGTCGTGGGCTGAGCCAGTTTTGCTCACAGGAGAAAGTAGCCAACCACCCCCGCCCCACCTCCCCCACCCACCACCGCAAACAAGGAACAGAGAGGCCAGGAGAGGAAATGCAGAAAGCCCTGAGGCAGCCCCACCTGGTGACAAGAGCAGGTCTTCTTTGACTCAGGGTCCCTGCCACTGGCTAGATCTATCACTTAACTTCTCTGAGTCTCAGTTTCTTCTCTAAAAGAGGAATAACAATACTTAGCTTCTGAGTATTACTGTGAGGATGGTATATAAATAAGTATACTCTATAAATACGTGTCTTCTTTTCCTTTCAAAAGAGAAGAGCTGTTTCTACTGGTTGAAGCAGGGGTACTCACTCACTGGTGGGCTGTGAATACCTGGTCTGCCTGGTTTGGGTTTTTCTCATTCATGTTTCTCTCCATTGGGTTCTGGTTGTATGCCAAGCATGTTATCTAAAGAGAAGGCAAATTCAAATGCCCAATATTGAACTGAAAGCACTGAAAAGATTCTATTAGAATAAGAAAATAATTTCTTGCATTTCAAAAAATATATTCGTTCATCATTATTAAGGTAAACACAGAGACGCTCATGTCCCGTTTTGAATTAATACTTTAAAATTCAGCATAGTATCATGTTATACACCTTAAACTTACATGATGTTACACATCTATTCGATCTCAATATAGCTGGGGAAAAAATAAAATTCAAGTTCTAAAACAGCTCACATAGTTTATTCTGTCTTTCAGCAAACATTTAGTCTCAGCTATGCGCCAGAATTTTACACATAGAAACATGAAGGGCAGAGTCCTCGCCTTCAAAAAGCCTGGGGCGTGTTGTTTCCTCTCACGTTGTTACTAGCCCAAGGGAGACCATGGTGGGTGGGTGGGTGGGTGAGTGCTGGGATAAGGTAACGGTGCCTAGACCAGAGGGTTTTGTCTCTGCCTTCGATGGCTCCTACGACCTGGCAACCGACTGTAGAATTCTCTGACGGTGGAAATGGTTTCCCACCCCGCTGCTGTGCCACGATGTTTGGCTGCCTAATAGCTACACTGCCATTTTCAGTCCTCCTGGGGACAGGTACTAGTGAAGGACACACACATCGGCAGCAGGGGGCAGAATGTGGTTGATTATGACACTGACTCAGATATTGAATTACACATCTCGATGTATCACAGTTACACTCGTGGAAGCCTGATGTAAACTCTTGTAGCTTAGGACGTGACGTTAGTCCTGCCCTGTAACGCCTACCACATTACCGGCACGTTAGGTTTGGAAGGGACCTCAGACACTATCTTAGCAACTTCGCTTGACTGATGATAAAACAAAGATCCGGAGAAGTGATTTACCCAAGATCGCAAAGCCAACCAGAAGCTCAGTCAGGATGATATTGGTGTCTTACACTGGGCTTAAAAGAGCTATCGAATATTCAGGAATTTTGTGAGCCAGTAGTAAAACCACTAGTAATTTGAAATTTAACATAGTATGAATATTTACATAAAAACTGGCAAATCCCCAAAGCAAGGTGTTTGCTGTTGTTTTCAGAAAGCCAGTTTACCAGCTGATTACAACCCCAGACTCACAGTCCCTAATCGTGTTCTTTCAACTACAGAATTGTCATTCTGTTAGTAGCCTTCATTGCACATCTCTGGTTTAAACATCTAGCTCAGTTATTCCAAATGCTTCTTTTGTGACATCCCAAAGCATCTCTAATTATCTCAAGAGTTATTATAAAACTCCTCCAACACTCACCAACCAAAATTAATTGTAATTAGCTTTAATTATTATACATAGACATACGGTGTACAGCAGTTATATGGGTCATGGAATGAAATAGATCATGGAGGGATCTCATCACTCCAAAAGGTTTGGGATTTATCATCCCTGCCTCCCCCAGCCCCCACATAGCTACAGCTACTGTGTCTTTCAGCCTGGCAGCTCAATTCCTCCTGGTTTCTAACCAAATTTAGCTAGTTTGACAATACAATATCAGCTCATCTCTAAATTAGTCTTGCCACCCATGTTCTGGTTTCAGTGTCCTCGTGTGATCCCATAGGATCCCTCATGCTGAAACAGCTACGGTCCTCACATTATCACTTCCCCAGGTACCCTGTCCTTAGGCCTGATGCCTGCTCTGCATTTCAACCATCCGCCAGAATCAGAGGCCTGGTCGCCTGCTGATTTCTGTGAATTTCCTTCCCCAGGCCCTGTCTTCCTTTCCAAATGTCAGACCACTGATCAGGATCGTACTCCAAACAGAAGTAACTACGCTGGTTTGATATTTGTCTACAAAACTATCATGACCGCTAATAATGCTGCTAATCTCTACCCACCAGATTAATGCTGATGAATGTGAACACCCACCTGGATCCACATCAGATGGACCCCGAGCCCTGTGACTTAATGACTGCTTACTCTTGCCAGGGACAGCTCAGCAGCTGAGGCGCGACCTCATTCCTTTACTAAAAGTAAAAATTAGAAAACAAACTGAGAAGCCCTATGTCAATAGGTTAACAGTATTTATTTGTCTGGGTAACAGAACCATGGGTGATTTTTTTTCTCTTCTTGCTTGTCCATATTGTCTAACTTTTCTACAATAAACATATGTTATTTTAAAAGACAAAATCAACGAACATGATTTTTAATCAATACTGTATCCAAATGTGTCCCTGTCACATCTATAAATAAGTATCCACTCAAGTTGCAAAAATGGGGCAGTGACTCCCCAAAGCATCCAAGATTGGTTAACCATGCCTTCTGGAGAGATGATTCTGGAAATCATTCATTCAGTAAGCAAGTGTTTCTTCAACATCCACTATATGCCCAGCATTGTCACATAAATAAGGGATACAAAGATAAATGACATATAATCCCTGCCCTTAAAGAAGCTTCAGTCTAGTGGAGCAGTAGACGCTCAACTATGCAATCAAAATGCAAGGCAGTCATTATTCTAATGGATCTATCACTGATTGTTCTAATGGAAGGAAGTATAAGGGAAGGTGAAAAATTAGAAGTGAGGAGATGTTCTATTCGAGGTCATTTCATAAAGCAAGCAGGACTGATGAATGCCCAAACTAGAGCAGCTGCAGAGAGGTTGGAAGGGAGGAGAGAGATAAAATATATATTATATAAATATATGCATATAAAATATACACACATATGTAATATGTGTGTATGTTTATAAAATAGAATCAACATGAAGTGATACCCTGTTGAATATAGAAAATGAAGGAGGAGGAGAAGTGAAGGACAATTCAAAGCTTTTAGGCTGTAGGGAGGGGACCATGCTGACCTTTTTGGATAATAATCTTAAAAGAGGAGCCAGTTTGGTGGAGGAGATGATGACTTCATTGTGGGACATGCTAATTGCAAGTGGCCTGTGGACAGAGGTAAGTGTGTGTAACAAGCAGTTGGCTATTAGAGTCCAGAGCTCAAGAGAGAAGTCTGAGGAGAGAGAGGTGTTGTGTGAAGCCACATTGCCTAAGACAAGCTTAGGATTTGAACACAAGCCCTAGGAAGGAGCTCTGAGGAACACCGGCATCGAAGAGCTGGATACAGAGAGGGGGACCTATGAAGATAACAGGAGGGGCCAGAAAGTAGGCAGAGAGCCAAGAGACGGTGATGTCCCAGCACCCAGGGGAGAGGGGTGGCTTTAAAAACCGGGAGTGTGATCAACAGCGCCAAGCTTGGGAGAAAGACTGAGAAAGGCAACAAGTCAGAATGTTTTCCGCATTACTGGGTTTAACTGCTAGGAGGTCTGATGGTCACAACATGGACAATTTCAGTGGAACCATTGTCAAGGGAGTAAGAAAGGAAAGACGGAAATCACTCAGAGAATTTAAAGTAAAGAGCGTGAAAGTGAAATTAATCTTTCTAGAAACTTGAGTATGAAGAAAAGGAGGCAAGAGCTTGGCTATTACAAGGCACACAGGTTTGAAGAATTGGTTTAGAGGGATCAAGACGAAAGAGAGCCATATGCTAACTACATGGACATGCAGAAAACAATCACAATGACTGAGGGAACAAATCTCCAAAGAGGCTGGTCACATGGGATCCAGATTAAGCCCAGCTAAGAGGAAGATCACCCCCCTCTCATAAAAAGGAATAAAGTGAAGATGGACAAGGATGGAGACAAGTGTGTACACAAAGGGACTGGATACTGAGAATTCTCCGTGGACTGGACAGCCCAGCCCTACTGGTTAGAGGTCAGGGTGAGCATCAGTAAGGGACCTGAGAAATGCTACGAAGGTTTGAGTTGGCCAGCACAGAAAACGGGAGTGGGCTTTAACGAGGAACGTGTGGGCTGGGCACGCAGCTGCTGACAGACACCTCGACGGGCTGGGAAGTCCACGGGCTGTTGGCCACCTGTGCCATATGACAAGAGCTCAATAAAGATTTTATTTACGAACAAATAGACACCTTAAATTCATAGCAGCAACAGCCTCACTGTATGACTATACCCAGGAGTTCTCAAATGGTAAATACAGAGTTAAACTTTGACAAGTAGTTTCTAGAGAAAATATAAAAGAATGCTTCTGCAGCGAGTTATGGGGACTGACTGGTGACTGACCAAAGTGATGCCATGTGGGACATAAACGAGACAAAAACAGACACAAATTATCTGCAAACCTTGTTAAACTGAGGTCCCTACCCAAAAGACACACTCCAATAGGTCAATGAAGGAAAAACATTAATTTTTTAAATTAAAAACCTTAGTCAAAGTGGGAATGGCTGGACGATGTCCACATCCGCATTTACAACAACATCTGGTACATTGAGGCTCTTTTTGGGCGGCAAGCGCTCATATCTCTGACTCCAAGAATGAGTCAAGGGATGGAAGGCTCCGTGCAGAGCAGCCCCTGGACTCCAGAGAAGCCGCCTCTTGGAGCCAGCCTTGGAGAGACAGACTCGTGGCCTCGGCCAGCGACTGGCCGCCAAGGCTTTGACCCCTTCCCTCAGGTGAGCCAGGTGTCAGATGAGATGCAGAGTGGCACGTGCCACTCGGCAGCCCAGTTATCAGGAAGGACGAGAGCCAGGGAAACATGGCCTGAGAGCCAGAGGCAACTAGCCCAGCACAGGCACCATAAGCTACCAGAGCCTGCTCTGGAGCTGTTGTTCATCACACAACCCTAGGAGTGAAGGTTTGGGCGCGACGCAGCTTTCCGACGGGACTGAGGCGTCCTGCATGTGAGCCTTGACGAACGGGCTCCTTTAAATGTGACCTACCTGGCTGCTTGCAAACCTGCAATCCCCTGCACCCACGTCTGCTGCCAAGAGCCAGAGGAGCAACATGTGGCTCAAGAAGAACGACTCCATTCTTCCTTATCAGCCCTGGATTCGCAGAGGCGGCCCCATCTCTGCTGTCTTCACCCTCCTATTTATTGATGCCCCTGGACCAGGATGGGTGAGGTGGCAGATGGATGCAGCTGTGACTACTGACCTCACATCAAGCTCCAACAGGCAGAGGTGACTCACACACCCGCTAAATGAAATAAAGGGTTCTAATGTGCTTGGAATGTTCTCTAAGGTCGCAAGGGCAAGAGGACATAAATTCCCCCAGAAAAGCAGTACCACTTGGTGGCCCTGGGACAAGGCTGCCTGGGTGTTAATCTCAGCTCCGTTACCTGCTGCCCACATGAACTCAGGCAAGTGATTCTATATCTTCTTTTCTTCACCTGTAAGATGGGGATAATAACACAACCTACTTCACAGAGTTATTATGAGGGTTATTATAATTAGGTTAAAATCCTACAAAGTACTTGGCATATAGTAAATCCTCAATAAATGTTAACTATTGTTCTTTCCCTAAAAATGCCATGAAGTGCCTAGGAAGTAATCTGCAGAAGTCACTAGAAAGAGATTGACTGAGTGCCCGATACCACTGTGAAATCCACAGCTCCTTGGCACTCAAACCAGTTCCCCCACTGAGCCACGAGATCAGGGGAATACAGAAGATCTGTGTCACACGACTACACAGGGAAGAAAAAGAATGGATTAAGGTAAGCACATCGGAATTAGAAACTTCAAAAGGGTGCAGCTCAGCACTTCCTACACCAGAGTACCTGTGACCCATGCTTCCCACACTGGCATACTTGTAACCAGTGCTTCTCACACTGGTGTACCTGTAGTCCCAGAGACAATCAGAATGCTTCAGGATAAGCACCAATTGTATCATTCAAACAGTCGTAACATATGTTTTACTTTTAAACAAACACAAACATTATATTATTAAATATTACGGAATAAAATCCAAATTTGTTCTCAATTTTACAATGAAGCACGAGATGTCAAAGAAATTTCATACTTGCAACGGGACAGATACACACAGAGTGACACACACACACACGCCCTGCGCCTCCAGGACTCACTCCCTGCTACTGGTGGGACTGTCTGACAGACACATTCTGAACAAGAGCAGACATTCACACATATAACTAGTGAGGTGGAGAGAGTCCGTCCCATCCCTGCAGGTGACACGGTGCCTAAGCCGGGAAGACAGGACAAGGGCCCCCTCACACACAGCTCTCCCCGCGTTCTCCACTGCTAGATAAAAATTCTCCATTACATAAGACTCTCAGGGTAGCCAGGAGTCCAGTGACTCTCTTGGTTTACCTGGCACAGGACTTGTTTCTTCTCTGGCGAAGCTAGGTCCTCATGCTCCTTATAGAAATGCACCCCAATATTTTAAAGTCAGGACACTCTTCCTAACGTATAATACACACGTGTGACTCAAAACTCTCATCTGAACGCAGAGCTCAGGTTTTATGGTCAGAATTGGGTTGGAGTCTCATTGCCTCCACTGACCAGCTGTAAAACCTCAGGCAAGTCACTTAACCTCTCAGGCTAAGTGTCCTCATTTGTTAAATGATTGAATAATAGTAGGCATCTTCACAAGGATGTTGTAGGATAAATGAGATAATGTATTGTTCATGGCATATAGTACATGCTCAACTAATATTTGGTGAATAGACGAATGCATGATGGAGGAAAAGCGCTTAGCCCAGTTCCTGCACATAGTAAGTGTTCAACAAATGACTGCCGTCTGCATTGTTGTTTAAAAGAACATAGGAGAAGAGCTGCTTTCTAGGCTGTTTAGGGAGTATGTTCTTATTTAGCTTTTATCATAGCAGCTCATATTTAAGTTTTATCTTAGTTATTCTTTATTATGAGCTTAGAATCTAACTTGAGGTTATTGTTTTTAATTTCTATTCCAGCCTCTCTCTCATCATCATAATAATCCACTGCATTCATAACTTGTCTTCCCCAGAGGTGCCCATCCTTGACTCACTGATTTCATTACCCAGTGGCATCAGTAGACAGTTTGTCCATCTGGGGGCAAGAAAAGCGAGACCAGAAAGGGTATGAGATTTCACCAAACTCACACAATGTTAGCATCAGTCCTCAAGTGGGAGAAAATCAATCGCAGGACTTCTATTCAAAGCTTTGTTCAGAAAAGCATATTGGTTTGTAATAGCCATGTGAGCTATCTAATGCAGAAACTATTTAAAAATCCATTCCATGCGAATACGATGATTACAATCTTCAAAACTCAGTGTAAAAAGGTTCATTCGACCTGATAAATATATATGGCATAAGAATAAGATCAATTTCTATATCTTCCTCACTTGCTAGTCCATAAAGGCGCGCACCACTTCGCTGTCCTACTGCTCAGCCCGCTTGTTCCACAGGCGGACGCAGCCCGCGCATGCGCACACACGGACTGTGGTGGCGCTCACGCCCCCGTTCTCCCCATCTGGAAGAAGTGACTGCAGATACGGTTCCCTCACCCGGGAGTGCTGTCCTCATGTTGCACGCAGCGCCTCAGGGCAATTTCCACAGGAGCCACCTAAGACGCCAAAACAACGAAGTTCAAACTGCAGCTCCTGGGGGATGCTGAAGAGCATGACGAGATGATAAAGAATCTTCTTTTCTAAGCATAAATGTCTGCGGCCATCACAGGGGACATGGCCAATGTTCATTACCTTTCGAAAGCATTCCATGAACGAATGTTATAGATTCTCTGGGCTGAGTAAATACTCACCGCCTTGCCCGACATTGCTTCTGTGATGTAATTTCCACACCAGCTTCCTAAGAATATTTCCTTGTTCACTAAGGAGGCAATACTCTCCGTGCTTTGTGACATTGACACTAAGACTCTACACCCCAGTGTTGATCCAAAGATCATTCGCCGAATGAATGATGTCACTAAATGAATCTGACTGGGGAATGTATAGCCTTACTCCTGTAGTTAAAAAAAAATTATTTATTTTATTCAACACATATTCTAGACAAATATTAATTCATTATTCACTGTAATAAAAATATTTTCTCCTGTATGAGCTGACTCTGCATAGTTTCTCTAATAAAGCTGTTAAGCCCCAGGGGTAAGAAACTCAACAGTCCCTTCTCTTATTTAATCACCAAGAAACGATGACAAACTGAGCAATTCGTGTATTTATCAAGTGCACACTAGATGCCAAGCATCTTTTAAATGCTGCCCGCAGGCCACTCTAAGTGACCAAGGTGCGCTTATTCCTTACCCTCCTGGAGTCTACAGCCTAATGGAGACGCAGAGAAGATAACAGGTGATTGATCCCAATGATCAGTGCTAGGAGAGGAGGCAGAAACGGAGGAAACACAGAGCGAAGGTGCAAAACCTAGGGAGAGCAGGCATCCTGGAGAAAGATGTCTCAGCTGAGACCCGAAGGGTGTGAGCGCAATAGCCTGGAAGGAGAGGGGAGCGAGAGAGAGCGTGCTCCCGGCCGGAGGCTGGGCAGCCCGAGGGCTCCGAGGTGACGTGGCCTCTGCACCTGGCGCATCATTGGTGGGGTTTACGTTCGAGGGTGGCTGGAGCGGAGAAAGAAAGGAATGAATTCACAGGTTGAAACCTAACTCCCACTGTGACAGTGACAGGAGGCGGAGCCTTTGGGAGGTGATTAGGGCCTGAGAGCAGAGTCCTCATGAATGGGATTAGCGCCCTTATTAAAGAGGCCTCAGAGAGCCCCCTCATTCCTTCTGCCATGCGAGGAGATGGCTGTCCATAAAACCCATAAGTGGACCTCACCAGATGCCTTGATCTTAAGACTTCCCAGTCTCCAAAACTGTGAGAAATAAGTGTCTATTGTTTTTAAGCCAGCCAGTCTATGGTATTATATCATTGCAGCTCCAAAGGACTAAGGCATCGATGGTGAGAGCGGCCCCTGGGGAGGCTGTCCTAGCTGCCTCAGCCAGCCAAGCAGAGCGGCATAGCCCAGGTCTTCTCAAAATCTAGATCGTTGGCGCACAGTATGGCAAACGCACACTGTTTTTGTCTGCCCAGCAGCCCATCCTCTGGCTTCCGGCAATAAATCATCAGGTTTCCTATGATGAATTTCCCTGTCCTCTCGCAGTTTATATAGCATGCCTGGGCCTGACCTCATCCCTTGCCTTAATAATGGACACGGAAGTCATACCTGGACAGTGATTAATTTGGCAGTTGGCACGTGTTTAGGGGCTGGCTTCCAGAACTTATGCTTGAACTGCTGGGAAAGAAGTGTGCTTCCCACTGGGTTGACTGAGAGCTACAGGCGGCCATCAGTCATTCAACAATAGTTTCTTGAATGACTATTATGCGCTCATGCTGTTGTAGGCATTAGGGGTACAGAAATACATAATTCTATTTCTTAAGTTTTCACCATCAACTTGAAAGGTAAATAAACTTGCCACTTTGCTAAAATACGATAATTGTTACATAGATTATTATATGATCAGGGAAGGGCGGCCGACTCAGGCAAGGCTTCCTAGGACAGAAAACAGCCACTGGCCCTTGTTGGGTGATTACGACTTAACCAGGTGAGTTGGGGCATGGGGGTAGTTTCAGAAGAGGAAGCAGGAAGTGCAAAAGCGTGGAGGGGAGGTTCAGCTGGCCGGGCTCCAAGACCCATGTATTCAGTCAGACTGGAGGGTAATACCTATCCAGGGGAGTGGGAGAAAGGAAGCCAGATGGCCACCTTTTTGGAGTTTCGCTGAAGACTACAAGATGCTTCTAAAAGATTCGAAGCAGGTAAGACACCATCGAGTCGGCATTTTAGAAAAGCACACAAGTCACAATGTAAAGTATGGCTTGAGGAGTGCTAGGCTGCAGGTGGGTGAGCCTTAAGAGGCAGTTGCTACCGTCTGCCTTGCAAAAGTCAATGCGAGCCAAACGAAAGCTCTGGTGGAGGTAGAAAGGTGAGCAGGCGGTGGGTGTCAGATCCAAGAGCGAACACAGAAGCGAAGTAAGTGGGACGCAGAGGTTAACAGGATTTACACAGCTCTAGCCCGGTGACAGTAGACAGTGATGTCCCTGACCAGAACTGAAATGCATTCTACTGGAAGAGGCAGGTTTTGTGAAGAGATGTAAATTCAGGTCAGGCCACAGGAAGCTGAGTGGCCTGCAGGACAAAGTACGGGAGGCGTTTCTGGCAGTGAACAGAAATGCCTCAGAAAAGTCTGCCAGGATTTACATTTGTGGTGAGTGGTGTTCCTTTGTTTATACATTGCTTCTTTCCTGAAGATTCATATGCACTTTGATTTAGGTATTAAATCAGCACGAGTCATCATTAAAATGATAGACATGGATGAGATTGTCAAGTAAGAACACAGCCTTAAAAATAAGAAAACAATAGCTCACAGTAAAAGGCAGAGAAAGAGAAGTTCGTGGAGAATGAGAGGGCAGTCGGAACAGCATCAAGGAAGCCGAGGAAGGAGAGAGTGTCAGGAAAGAGGAAGAGGTAAAGAGAAGAGATACGGCAAGAGACTGAGTTATACAAGAACTTGAAAGTGTCCCCTGGATTCCACGGGGTTGGTGGAAAGGTCAGAAAGGAATAGGTCAGTAAGGAGGAACCACGAATGGCTGTTCCTTGGCTAGTTGGTCAGTTGGTTGGTTGATTTACGGGTATAAAATGGGAGACACTCAAACATGTATTCCTATGGCAGAAAGGTGGAAAGCCAGTTAGAGAGACTAGAGACAGGAGAATAAAGGAAATGGGTGATGGATGTGGTCCCTCAGGAGGCCAAGGGGAAGGGAGTTCATAGCCCAAGGGAAGAGAATACTAAGGGTCAAGAAGGACACTCCCACCACTGAGAAGGGAAGGAGGCAGTGAGGGATGTATGAATGCCCATGTGGGTAATTTTGGAGAATTTAGACTAGGCCAGAATGATGAGGTGGGGGGGCGGGAGAGGAGGGAGAGTATGCATACTAATTGTATTAATTGATTTTATCCATCATTCTTTTAAAACATGTTAATGAGACTCCCACAATTTCCAAAGCCAAAAATGACTTAGCTGATGGGGATGAGTTTTAGAAAGCTAAGGATGCACGACATTGTCACCGGCAGTGGATATTTTATTTTTTTTTCTTTTTTTGTATTTTCTACTCTATTTGAAACCGCAGCCTGGTTTGTTTTTGATTGTTTAATTTCTTTCACGCTGTAGCCTGTAGTCATACCTCTTTCAAGCAATTTCATTTTCCTTAGTGTCAGGCTTTTGTGTCTAGTAGCCCCTCAAAACTCGGCAGCTGTTGGAAAGATACTTGTTCCAATCAAAAACCATTTGAAAATAGAAACTCAGTTATGTAAGATGAGCCTATGTGGAATTGCTGCCTTTAAGACATCTTTCCTGAAAGCAGCCTTTGCTCCTAGCAGTATCGTATTGTAAGTGGGCCCATCCAGGAGGATGCTTCAAGTGTCCGTTACAGAAAATCGCAATTTGATAAAGTCTGGTTGGTGACATATGAGGTCCATTTCATAAGGAAAGCCCCATTTGCAAACCGGATGTGGAGCAAACTCGATACTGTGTGAAGAGTTGTTCATCGAGGGCGAAGCTCACACCAGGTGAGACTCACTACATAGGACAAAAACTGAAGCCAGAGTGCCATGTGGTTCATCGGGATCAAGACCAGGACCCAAATCCAGGTCTCCCAACTCCTGACCCACGATTCGTCCCTCCTCTCCTAACGTCTGTGTTCCCTGCTGGGCAGCAAACCCCACTGGGACAGGGACTTCTTCTTAGGTATCTCCAGCATAGAGGTGACAATTAAAAAGATCTGTTTAGTAAGTTAACCACACTCGGGGAGGATCGCTGGTGGTCATTTGTGAGGTTTCATGCAGAGCCGAACATTAGAGTAAAAGGTCTCAACAGAAAGAAAAAGATCGCCACCCCACAAACACATGGTTTATGAACTCTGAAAATCCCAGAACCCCCGACATGACTTCCACGGAGGAGACCTTAGGAAAAGCAGCTGTAGAGCCATCTCTTGCTAAAGAGGTCTGTGCCAGGCTTCATGACTCCTTGGGTTGGCAGGCGTGCCCCTAGTCACCTGCACAGCCTGAGAACAGAAGTTTCCACATTGCTTCTAAATTAGCTTTAACCTACTTGAATCCTCCTTAAAATATTTAACAGACTCTTTCCTCTCCCCTACACATCGTAACTGCAAAGCCTCCTTTCATCTTCCCATAAGTAAACCTGCCTAAAAGTTTTATGTAAATTGGATTTCCGTGTCCTTTTACACATTGGCAATGCATTCCGCCCCACAGGGGACGGCCCCTGCTGGAGCATGCAGGCACTTCAAGGAGTTAGGGCTTAAAAGTGGCATCTGCCACAATCAAAGTGTTTTTTGTTTGCTTGTTTGCTTTTTTCCAAACAAAACCCTGTGAGGCTCTTTGGTTTGCTGAAAACCATGTGCCGGTTTGATCCTTTCTACTCTGGTTAAGACCAAATGCTCCGCAAATGAATCTGCTCAAAGAGTTTCTAAAGGGAATTGTATTCCCTCTTAGCATTCTTCAGTTTGAGTTTGGTTTGGGTGAATTGGTTAATGGCAAAAATAAGTACTTACATCTTTTGCCCCTAAATCAGGAGTTGCTGCTGCTGCTTCTGTTCTATCCCATCATGACTGCCTGCTGTTACTCACAGCTGGCAGACACTATAAACTTGATGCCACGTCAGCCTCCCAGAACCTTTCCATTTCAGTAATAGTTTCCCAACGGAATGATTTTGTGTGTAGGCCCTGAGGCTGGAAACACGATCCGGCGACCATATTGAGAAGGTCTGAGTCAAAGAGGCCACTACTTGAGATTACAGAAAGAAACCACACAAAACCCTTCCTGTGACTAAATAAGAATTCCAGGGAAAACTTAAATAGTATATTGACTTTCTAAATAATCAAGACAGCAAGTTAGTAACTGATCCGAAAAATCAGGATTAGAAATTGAAAATGTAAAATTTAGAAACTTAATCAGCATTATACATATTAGTTCATGAAAAAAATATGAGTTGGGGATGGCAAAACACTGAAAAAGTGAATGTTCATTAATAGGAAAGTGGTTGAAAAGATTATGAGACACTTATGTTATGAAATGTTAAGAAACCTAATAACAAATAATAAATTACAGCTCTATCAGTTGACCTCGAGGGGTTCCTGCGGTACTAAGCAAAAAAAAAAAAAAAAAAAAATCTTTTAAGTATATTATCCCATTTGGGGTTGCTATGACATGTTGTCAAGTGAAAAAGTATAATATTATCCCATATGCTATTACATATGCATATCAATAAATATCTGATTATATATAAGCATTTATGTATCTGTATAGATAAAAGTATATAAAAGATATATACCTGATAGTTAATACTTCCTTTATTTGAGGGAGAAACTATGCAAGGATGGTGGGTGGGGGCTACACAATAAAAGGCTACACAATAAAACAGCATTTATTACATTCCATCCCAGAAAAAAATTATCTGTATGTGAACGGTGTGTGTGCTTAAACAGAGATGTATTTGTAAGTGTATCAGAGTGTTAATTAGATATCTTAAGGGGGTGGGATTCCAGATGACCTCTATTTTATTCTCTATAATTTTGTGTATATTTCTGCATTTTTTCAAGGAAAAAATTTATGTAAATAGAAGAAACAATAAGCCTGTTTGCATTATGTAAAAATAGTCGACAAGTGGTAACTTGCCTGAACTCTTATGCTTCTGAGTCCCTCTGCTGAATCTTAAATAGATTTGGGTTGTTTTCTATGTGTTCCAAATACATTCAAGAATTCCAAAGATGTTCTTGTGTTTATCTAGAATGAACAAGCCATGCCAAAGAGAAATGTAGAACACTCTCTCAGCCCAGACTTCACACAGCCCTCCTCCCCTTTGAGATTCATGTCACAGGCGGGACATACCTTCACCGGCTTCTGTCATGTGCAGTGCAGAGGGAGGGCCCAGAGCACGTGCATGCAAAGAGATGCTGCTGACAGTGCTGTCTCAGATAAGGCCTCTAGAAGTGACTCAGAAATCACTTGGGAAAATGCCAACCAAGGAAAAGAAGAAGGGAATTGAAATCGACTGACCCGTCCATGCATTTCAGCAACAGAGCCAGAAACTGAGAATAAGCTCTTACTGATCAATAACCAAATAACTGACAGAAAGAAAAAAAAAAACATTTTACATAATCAGAAATGGGAAAGGCACTGTGTAGTCACTGGCCACATTTTCTGAATTAAAATGAAGTGAGATATATAAATGTACTTGGATATTCAATTACTTTAATTATAATGACAACACAGAGGGACAAATCATAGAAAATTCAATTTGTCCTGTCACCATCAGGGCTATGTATCAAGCAGATATATGTATGAATCAGAAGGCCTATAGTGTATTTATTTATTTGTTTATCTTGGAATGGAAAAGCTCTCAATTTTAAACTTAAGTAGGGAAAAGATTTGATTTAGGTAAAAGTTTTCAGTTAAAGAACTGTTTTAAAAATAGCTGTTAAAAAATAGATGTTGTTCTTTTACTTTCAATTACAAAAATAATACAAAGTAGAGTTCAAAATTTTTTATCCTAAAAGGATCTTTAATTCAACCCATCATTTTAGATAGGTACAATTAGAGATTCAGAGAGGCAAAATAACTTGCCCAAGGTCACACAGTAGAACTTAGGACTCTGGCTCTCAGAGATCACCCCACGACATCATGCTGTAAATATTAAAAATAGATCCTGGCTGACCTTAGTTGTCATAACTAAAGAAGACACTCATAATTACCATATTCTTGCTTTGTATGCAAAGAGCACATTCTTAGATTTATGCAAAGAATAGTTAAATATGACCTGCATTTGCCATCTTATCTTATGATTAGTTTACTCTCTTTAATCTTATTAATAATCACTCAACTAGATGAAGTGAAGGATACAAACGGACATCCATAAAAAGCAGAATGTAAATAAATGCCAAACATGTGATGTCAGCAGTAAACGCTACAGCTCAGGAGAGGAAAATAAACTTAAGGCAATTTTGAGAAGGGTGAAAAAAGAAATCGACGCAAAAAGAGATAGAAAAGAATATTCAAAATATACAGTTTCTTACCCAAGAACATTTCTACTATTCAGGCCATTATTAACGATATTGGGCCTTAGTTTATCTGAGATTTGTGACCCCAATCCAAAGACAACTTGCCAGTCTCATTTTCCACACACTTCCCTTACTTAAAAAGAGACACATGTGGAATATGTGCAGAAAACATACATCCATATATTCATAAGTTTGCACTTGCCTTGCCTCAGACATCTTGGGTAAATTGAAGGAGTTACTAAACTTGTCTGCATCTAACTAAACAACGGAATCAAAAGTGGAAAAAACATTAACTACTACGCTCCCAAATACATACCTTTTGGGTCTCGTAGACACATACTTTCCAATACCATCAGGAGGTTGAAGATATTAGTTCAGACTTCACTGAACCAAAACCCACAACAAAAAGCAAGGACAAACATTTCTGGAAAGAGTTTTAAGCTACATACATACGAAGGACCAAAAATCCCACATTTACCCACAAGACAAAGAGTCGGTGATCAGAAAGTAGCTTGAATTCCCCAGGAGAGATTACACGAAAGGTGGAAAGCCCGTCTTTGAGCACAGGTGGCCCATCACAAGTTACGCGTGTGGGTGCTGACGCCACATTGCCCAGCCGGGTCCTAGCTCTGCCGCTCTCTTGGTCCACTGGGCCTAACAGTAATTATCTCAGGGGCTGCTGTGAACAATAATTCAACCACTACAGGTAAGCATTTAACAAAGCGCTTTAGTAATGATTTCTTTTTTTATTATTAAATATTGGGGTAACATTATTATTAGTATTAAATATTTGTTGATTGCTTACACTGTGCCAGGCTTTGGGCTAAGTGTTTTTCACATATAATTTTATGTAATCCACACAGCTGTCCTATAGAGTAGCTCCTATTACACTTTTTTTATTTTTTAACAAATGAGGAAACTGATGCCCAGAGAGGGTGAGCAATTTGCTCAAAGTCCCACAGCTGGCGAGGATAGAACCAGACTCTGAATCAGAGCTAGTGTCAATCAAAAGTTCGAACTTTGGATCACTGATTATACTTCCTCCCAAGTCAGCAGTTCAAAAACACACAGCAGAGACGCATTCCTTTGTGCATGCACCCACATACTCGTTCATTTACTGAGAGCTCACGCTGCGCCGGGCACTGTACCTGGTGCCGAGGATCCAGACATGGACTGGGCTGACCAGAAGGGAAGCGCCTTCAGGAAGCCCACCCGCTAGTGAGGGGGCGGCCAAGCAAACTAAACTATCAGTCAGGCAACAGCAGACGGGGGTGAGTGCTGAAAATAAGGACGAGTCAGAGGACCCAGAGTATCCGTGTCAGGATGGGAGGCGATTTCCGGCCGAGTCGTCTGGGAACACTTCCTAAGAAGGGGAGACGGATCCAGGGAGGGGTGTCCCCTGGCAGGGTCTGGGACAAAGTGTGACAGGCAGAGGGAACTGTGAGCACAGACATCTGGCGGCAGCAACAAGCTTGGCCTAGTGAGGAGTGAGAAGGCCGGAGGTACTGGAGGGAGGTGTCTGGTAAGCACAGGTGAAGGGCATCTCAAAGAACAGGAACGTGATCCTCCAGGAAGATGGGGCAGGGCTGCCAGGAAGCGCTGAGAACCCCCTTGAGTTCTTCATTCGTGAAATGAAGACCAGTCAGCCACTGTTGTGTTTCTATCCAGCCACCGGCTAAGGTGTGGAGCCTGAGGTGCTGATGAGAATAAGCGAATAGAGTGTGGCCAGGTCGGAGGTTTGCCAGGTGAAGGCAGCAGAGGGGGCGTGAGGCCAGGAGGTTGAGCCTGGGCCATGGACACAGATCAGGTGAGGTGCAAGGCGAGGCCTGGGGGCCAGCGAGGCAGAGCAGGGATGATGGACGGGTGGACCTGATGAGTTGGAGTTGGGGCTCTGGAGGGAGTGAGCTGGATGTCAAGGGGTGGTGGTCAGAGTGCGAGGCCAGATATCAACATCTGGGGCGCAATACCAGTAATGACGAACACCGGTGATACTGTAACGGTGGCAGCTGGGGCTGGAGAAGGGGTCGTTGGAAGGAGAGGGGATCAGGATCCGAGAGGCCGGAATGTTACCTGGATCACCTACGCCAGCGGCCTCAAACCTGGTCACATACCAGAATGACCTGGGGGGCTCTTAAAACATACACAGGCCTCCAACCCCCAAAGATTCTGGCTCAGTTGGTTGGGGTTGGGAGGTAGGGGAAATGGTGCCTGGGTTTTTCGGGGTTTTGTTGTTTTTTTTTTTAAGCTTCTCATTTAAAGTGCAGCCAGGGTCGAGACTGATCTCAACTGGCCCGACCACCAAAAGAGAGGACAGAAGTGGCGGTGAAGAGGATGACAGCGAGGCAGCAGGGCTCAGGGCCTCGCTGGGTGAGGAGCGCGGGCTGCTGGGTGACAGCAGCATGGGAGGCCAGTGGAGATCTGCTGGCCTGGTCTTCGAAGCTGGTGGGGAAGGATCGGGGAAGAACGATGCTCCGAGAACGGCCACAAGGAGCACGGACAACGCCTACCTCACATCAGGTCCCAGGACTCCCGAGGAGTGTCCCCAGGTCCCCAGCAGTGAGTCAGGTATCAGTCTGAGCAAAAAAGTGAGGGGGACAGTCAGAGAAGATGCTGAGGACATGGAAGGGGGGAGGGATTGGGGACCAGGAGGGTGGGGAATAAAGTCAAATAAGAAGGCATCCAGAGCTATGTGGGCCAGGAGGGCCTAGGGGTCTTGGACTGAGGTCGCCACATGAGAAGGCATGATGGGGTTAGTTCCAGGGCCTGCCAGGGGAAGATGGGTAATCAATTCCAAACACAGCCTCCCTTTTGTATTTTATTTAGACTATAACGTATTCATTTCCTACAGCTGCCGTAACAAATTACAGCAAGTCGGGAGGCTTAAAACAGCAGGACTTTAATCCCTCCCAGTTTGGGGAACTGAAAGTCTGAAATCGGGTGTTGGCAGAGCCATGCTCCCTCTAATGGCTCTAGAGGAGACTCCCTCTCTGCCTCTTCCTAGCTTCTAGTGGTGCCAGGCAACCCTTGGCACTCCTTGGCTTGTAGCTGCATCCCTCCAGTTTCTGCCTCCGTCTTCCCATGGCCAGAGCTTCCATCTGCATCCATACCCCTCTCTACTTAAAAGGACACCAGTCATTGCATCAAGGCCTCCCTAATCCAGTGTGACCTCATCTTAACTTGATTACATCTACGAGGACCCTATTTCTAAATAAGGCAGCCATGGATTTGCACGGTTGTCACATTCATAAGTATCAAGGACTAGGGTTTCAACATATCTTTTGGGGGGACACAATCCAACCCGCAACAGGCGATCATGGAGATGATGTGACAACCAGGAATAGTGTTCTTACCCAAAGAACACAGGCTCCTTAGACCACTATTAAACCGTCTGAGAGTCTGTCACAGCTGAAGAGGGTCAGCTACAGGCCTCCTTTACAGATCGCAGTGTCCAGGCAGGGGAAGGGCGGAGTCGCCAGGCACACGCACAGCTCGGCGGGCTGTCCTCGACTCAGCCGGAGTGAGAAAGCAAAGCTGAGTCAGAGAAAACCAAACCTCGTCATGCATAAACAACTCAAAATCTGTGTTCATGGCAGGTCAGCAGTATCTCTGAATACGCGTATAGCACGGATTTGATGAGAAGCTACAAATCGACAAGGTAATGAAAGCCTAAAAGATGTCCTGCTATCTCGCCATTAACAGCAAGCAGTGAAACCAGAGCGATAAAGACAAAGGAAATAACCTATGCTGTGCTACAGAACCCAGCTGCTTCAAGGGTAATACACTCCATCGATCGTCAAGGGTCAAGTGCCATTATTCCACACGGACACGAGAAAAGTAAAACGCACAGCACCGTCCTGCAAAGACCTTATCCACCAGTTGGGGATGTGAGGAAAGTAAAGCCACACGTGAAAGATAAGGTGTAGCGAATCGTTAAATTGTGTGATGTAGACAGACACACTAATACAGAAATCCGAAAAGAGAAGAGATTGACGATTCCAGGATTACTCAAATTAGGCTTTCCGAGTTTCCTAAGTATTTCTTTGGATCCTGTTCTACGTACCCCAGTCAGTGGGTTAGACCCTAAACCCTCCTCCCTCTCTCCATGAGATTACAGATGAAGAAACTGAGAGTCACACACAGGAAGTGACTCGCCCAAGGTCAGGTAGCTTATGTTTCCAAGTCAGAAATTGAAGCCAGGTCTTTTTCTGCAAGTCCATGACTTCTTCTATAATACATTGAAGGGCAAGTCGGGTTTGGATGGGAAAGCAAAAGCAAGGAGAGTGTTCCATGTGTGGGAAATAGGATTAATATTTTATTATTACATTTAGCTAATCGGCTCTTGAGAGCCGGCCTGTATCCCCGGATGAGAAGCTGCTGTCAATCCTCCAGCTCTTAAAATATCTGGCTCAGTGAGAAGAGGATCACAAGGTCTCCTTGTGGTTATTTTTAACATAAAAACTTTAAAGGAGAGGACAAAAATGAAAAATATGTATATATATATATATACCAGAAATTTTACAAGCTGAAGTCAAAAGAGAATTGTTGGAGAGGAACAGCTGGGTTGCTGACCTTGACTGGAAGCCTGAAGGGAGGGGTTCCAGGTGGGTCGTGGTGGGTCCTGGCTCCATCAGAACTGAGAAGGGAGGCCTGGAATCTACATCAGAAAGTGGACCTGACACACAGCGGAAACCGGAGCTAGGAGGCATGAAGGTGCTGGTGCTGCTTCCCCATGCCTGCCTTTAAAATGACATTGCCCTTGATCCTTTCTTCAGAGAAGAAAAGGAGAAAGAAATTCAGGGAACCTGTGCCAGCTTCTCCCACTGGCTCCTGCAATTTCAGAACAAAAAGAAAGGCAGGGGAATCTTTTAAGCACTCGTCCTGCGGTACATAAAAGTGGTACCCACTGACACGCGAATGCTGTTTTTATGAGTAAGATATTCTGAGTGCTACTTTATGCTTTTCTGAGCCAAATCAGCAATAATACAAACCCCCTGCAAAGCTTTCCCATCAACTCAGATACCAGGAATGAGGAAGCTGTAAGTACCAGAAAATACATCTCCCAGGAGCTGAGTGAGAGGTTTCTGCCAAGCATCCCACTGTGTCATGTGTCAAAAGCAGCACAGAACAGGTATCCCTTGGGTCCGACACAAGACGGGCACTTTGCTTTATGGGTCCCCTGCAGGGAAATAAGTGTCAGATACAGGTTCTGAGCCTAAGGAATTCACTCCCTGGTTGTCTCTAACTGGGGCCCCTGGTCATGGCTGATACCCACTAAATGGTGAACATCACTGAAAAGATCACCATATGATGCCCCAAGACAGCCATGCAAATCCATGGCTGCCTCAGGGCCGAAGTGTGTGCTCGGGAGCTCCTGGGAGAGCAAGACCAGTCCGGGCTGGTTTCACTGAGGAAACGCCTTCGGCTGGGCCCTACATGGATACGACTTGCACCAGAAGGAATTGACAGTATCTTGGTGCAGAGAGATTTGCTTCTTCAGGTGTCATGCGTGCACCACAGCCACAGGTGAGCAAAGCACATCCCAACCCCTCCTTTTGCAGAGCTTACAGTCTCCGAGGGCCCTGGCCCTAGCCAATGTCCACTAAATGCTGAACATCACAAAGGGTAGAATTAACATAAGCTTAACATTTTGGTCATGACAAAAGCTGACATTTATTGGGGGCCAATGGTGTGCCAGGCATGATGCTAAGTGCTTTACAAATATGATCTCATTTGATCCTCACTGCAACTGAAGGATGGGAGGTGGGGTACCATTATCACCATTTCATGAGTTGGAAACTGAGCCCATACAGCTAACTTAGTGGTGTGTTCAGGGCTCCCTGGCTACTGGGCCATGCTCCTTCCTCTACCCCATGAGAAATGATGCCAGGTGAGGCCGTTCATATTTGCTATGGAGGAAATAGGAAGCGATTCTGCTACCAGTTCTCTCTTCCTGCAGTTGCCATACGCCCTCTGCCCAATTTAGATTCTCAAGCAAGACACAGAATTCAGAGGACCTTCCAGGCAAGACAAACTCTCTCCAAATCTCCATCCGTTTTCCTGCCATTGTGAATTGCAATGGCCATCTTGAAAGGAAATTTCACAGTCAGATTTTTCTCTCTCCCACAGATCCTAAACCTATGAGAAGCCAAAGAAAGCAATCCCCATGGTTTTTCTCATCCATCCCCTGTGCTGGCCTTTTTTAGTTTTCCAGAGTTCCACAAGGACACACAAAGTTGCCTGGAGACCAGAATGCCCAGTCTTATAGGTGGCATCTCATCACCAAAACATCCAAAAGAGAAGAGATGCATGCAATGTTCTCCTTACCTTCAGTTCTCTGCCAGATCTTCACAAGGAGGAAAATGGGATGAGACAAGAGGTGTCTGCACTTTCTTCACCTCCTAAGAAGACAAGAGATTATTCCTTGACCTCTATCCACTTCATTTCTGAGGTGACAAATATTGCTCCCTAACGAGGCCAGGTGAAGGTCAGCCCACCTGGAGAGCATAGAACTGGAAATGCTACAATAAAAGTGAAAATCCTTATGCTCATAACAAATATCTGTTCATCAACTAAAAAGCATTTCTGGAAATGTTACTTTATTTGAATCTCACACAGTAGCTAGGCAGGTATTAATGTTGATATTACTTTTTTCTTTTTCTTTTCTTTTCCTTTTTTTTTTTTGTTAACAAATGAGGAAACTACAGTACATAAAAAAGAAGCAACTCTTTAAGGTCAGAGAGATCCAACTTGCAGCCTGGCCCTCAGCTCAAATTCTGTGCTTTGTCCTGCCCAGCACATCCACTCAGAAATTTTGATGTGGACAGGGATGCCAGATAGCAGATAGGGACAGGAAACTATGATGTCATCCTCCAAAATTAGGCAAGTTTGCCTACATTGTCTTAATTTCACTTTATAATAGCCTATGAATCTAGCCTCCAACAATATAATTTTTTTCTCTTATAATATTTGGTTTTGGTCCTTGCAAACTTTGAGAGTAGTAAGTTCCATATGCTTACTATTTCTGTGTGAAGAAGTGCTATTTTTACTTTGCCCTAAAACTATTTCTTTAGAATGATAAAATTGTCTCTCAGTTTTGTGAGCTGGGATTTAATAAGTTCGTATTTTTATCCTATGATTTTCATTATTTTATAAATTTCAATCACATTCCCCTCTCAGCCTGTGTCTCTCCAGAATGAAGAGCCCTAATTCTTTTATCATCCTTCACAAAGAGTTCTCTCTACCCTCAGCATCAATTTAGGTGCCCTTCTCCAGACCTTCCTCACTCTGTATGTCTTTGAGGTACATCAGCTCATCGGACCCCCATAACTTTGTCCATTATCCTGTATAAACGAGCACAAGGACTTCAGCTGAAATAAAATGTAGAAATATTAGAGACGCTTTTAAAAATCAAATGATTATTTTGTTCCATGTCGGCCCAGCATATGCTGAAAAAAATATACATTTTGCTTTAACTCTGAAATGAATCCGAGCACACTGGGACTAAGCGACCTTGTAATCTATTGTGAAAATGAGAATTTGCAAAGCACTTTCACATACTTTATCTCATTTGACCCTCATGTGAAATATGCAAGGTAGAAAAAAACATATTATTATCTGCATTTTTCACATGAGAAAAGTAAAAAGATGAGTCTAGCCCAAGGTCGAATGGATGGAATTAGAGCCCCAGTCACTGGCCCTCCATTAAAAAAATGGTGCTTTCTCTACCGTGCAATACAACTTCCCTTATAATCACTTGTGATTTATTTTAAATCACCAAACTACCACCTCTCAGTCTCAATCAGTGACCCACAGCACAGTCACTGAATAGTCTATGGTTCCATTGAAAAAAAAAGATGGTTAAGGTTGGTCTAGACCCTCTTCCCTGCCCTCTCTTCAAGCTCTCCAAGGACAGTCTCAGCCACATCACAGGCATCAATATCACCTCCATGTAAATGACCCCCAAATTTGTGTCTCTAGGCCACACCTCTCTTCTGAGCACCAGATGGGGATGTAGAACTGCCTACCAGGTACCTCATGATTGTCTCAATATGCACAAAGCTTCGACTTCTGCTCCCATCGTATCCCCCTCCACTGCCCAAACCCAGTTAGTTCTTTGGATGTTCCTTTTCTCAAATACCTATTTTGGAACCTAGGGGTCATCTTGACATTGCCCGCCCCCTCCCCCTCCCCTAACCCTGACCCACATCCAAACTATCACCAAGTCCTTTCGCTTCTACTTCCTGCAGAGCTCTCCATTCTGTCCATCTCTCTCCGTCCCCATTGTCACCACCTCAGTCCAGGAAACCATCACCTGTGATTTGCCACAGGCTCCTAGAATATTATTTCCTATTTAAATCCCCAGAAATTCCCAGAATTAAATTCCTAGAAGCCTCCACCTTCCAATAGAGGTTCAAGGGTCTTTCCTCAGAGAAACCTTTCTTAACTTCCCCAAGTCAAATTTCTCCATTATTGTTACATAGCACTGGTCTGGCGTGGTTTTATGAATTTAATTAATATCTGTCTCTCCCACTAGATTCGTAAACTTTTGCTCATCATTGTATTTCTTATATTGTGCTCAGCCTGGCACATAGAGACACAACAATAAATGTTTGTTAAATAAATGAATAAACCTACTAATAAAGAAATGGTTGTATATAATATACATTCTCATTATGGGATACTAAGCAGCTATTAAAAAGGAGATAAATCTACATTTACTAATATGGAATGATGTCCATGACATATTATTGATGAAAAACAGTGTATCACAGAACACTGTGCATACTCTGATCAGTTATTTTTAAAACCTATATCTACCTTTATTTAAAGAAGAATAACCTTTCTATGTATGCATATGTGTGCATATGTGTTTTAAAAGGTTTACAAGACCAACACAAAACCACTTACAGTGATTTCCCTGGAGAATGGGAATGAGACCAGATAGAGAAAAATAAGATAATAATTTCTACTGAGGAACTTCTTGCTGGTTTGACCTTTCTCAGTGACCACATGATATTGTTGTAATTATTTTAACAATGCCTGTTTTAAAGTAATGAGGCAGTTCACTAAAGTTCAGGAAACTAACCATTTCTAAATACAGCAAAAAAAAAAAAAATCGTAACTACTTGGTATATGATTGCTCAATAATGATAAAGTTCCAAAAACCAGCATGTTTCCAGCTCAAGTCTTCAATCTAGCAATATGCAGTGACGAAGAAGTAAAATGGAAGAGAACAATTAGACAAGCCAGCATTTGTTTGTTTAATTAGGTCTTCCCCTCACATGACTTTTACAAACAGTAAAAAATTTGAAAAATTACTGCTCTTGGATTCACTTATACAATTTTAGATGGAAAAATAACAAAAAGAAATTATGGTGTGAACTTTTCTTAATTTATCTATTTTTGTTGTTAAATAAAAGTGATTACGCAAAGACTTTTATGTTCCTTCACTTGCCAAATAAACCTTTTGTTGTCAAATAGAGAAGATAGCTTCCTAAAACTATGCATATGACAGAGGAAGGACCGGGGACAAATATCCTGGCGATGTGTAGACAGGATTATTCCACAGCTACAGCACAAAATCTCACTTTGGTGGCTGGGACAGGGGTGTACAGGTGGACAGCCCCACTGTCACTGGGAGAGAAGAGGCAGGCGTGTGGGCATGATTTCTGCAGCGCCAGCCTCCAGGGTGAGCTGGGCAGTTTGTGAATAGAGTCAATGCTATAATTTGGAGCTGCATGGATTCTTTTTTTTCAGACTCACTAATGGCTCAGATGGTGAGACAACCAAACGATGACTAAAATATGAGTCAAACGCTTTCAGATCAAATTATTCCAGTGAAGCAGGAACAGAGGCAAGCAGAGGGCAGGTCATTAGGGGTTCTAACCGATACTTGTTAAACCTGAAGAAACTCACTCTCCTTAATGGCTGCCTCTTTCAATCTATGTCATTTGGACATTAGTGAGCTGGGGACAGTCGATCTTTATTACCAGTGACACCTACTCATCAGCTCAACAGTGGGAAAGGTGGCTCCCAGCGGGGCTTATGTACTTTCCCAATCCCGATTTGTCTTCCTTCTCTCCCAGGGTCTATCCACCACGTCTTCAATTATCCCAAAGTGTGTCAGGAAATTCTAAAATCAGCTTCAAAGTTGGTGTCTTGGTATTTTTGAAAACCAGCTTTCATTGAAATACAAAAATAGTTCACATTAAGGAGAAGTAAGGTTGAGGGAAGGCGGGTGAGGAGAGGCGTGTTATTAACTGAAACCACAGGGCATGCAGCCCCAGAAGGCAAAAATGTGGCAACTGGGCATTGAAAAGGCAGCAACATGTGCTCTGGCCCTCAACGGACATGTGGGTGGATGGTTTCCCTGAAATCCCCCTCCTCCTTTCTTCCGCTAATTTCTTGGTTTCACATTCTTTCCCCACATGTTTACTCCCTACTTTACAATTCGGTTCCTCCAGAAGCTTTATAGTGAGGAGACTTGAAAGGATAGGTGTTTGCAAATGGCTTAGAATACTAATCAGAAAACAAAGCCTTGTACCACATGTATTGGAACAAAAGCTCATCAAGAATAACTGGAAGCAACCCCATCTCTGTGGGAACAGGTATCTGTTTTTATCCCCACCCCACACTCCTCCTTTTTAAGAACTATCAGTCATATGGTAGAAGGAACAGAAAACAATGTTTATCATCTAGCAAAGGGACAAGACCTCTTCCGATAGATCAGAACTCAGGCAGAGACTGGAGCTTACTTCAACCTAGCTTTCTGTCTCTATGAAGTCAATTACTTTAGGTACCTCATAACAGTGGAATCATACAATATTTGTCCTTTTGCGACTGGTTTATTTCACTCAGCATAATATCTTTAAGGTTCATCTATTTTATGGCATGTGTCAGAATTTCATTCCTTTTTAAGGCTCAATAATATTCCATTGTATGTACATACCACATTTTGTTTACCCATTCATCTGTCAATGGACGTTTGGGTTGTTTCATATTTTTAACTTAATCCCACAATTTAATTTATCTTAATTTAACATATTCTTAACTTAATCTCACAATTTAAGACTTGCAGATAATTCAAATTCTATTCAATTTATTGAGTATTTACTAAGGATATCCCCTGTGCTAGGTAGGTATTGTGGGAGGTACAAAGGGGAATCAGACATGGTACCTGTCCTCAAGGAACTTAGGCTATCTTGGGAAAGTAGGAAAGAAAGAAGTGAAAATAACTAGCATTTGCTAATCGCTTACCATGTGCCAGACACTTTGTCCAATCACTGCATGTATATTGCTCACGGTAACCTTGTCAGGTAGATGATCTAATTATCCACTTTACAGTGAGAAAAGGAAAGCTCAGAGAGACCTTAAGCAACCACCTCCGAAATGGTGAGACTGAGATTCAAAGCCACATCTTGGCTTCAGAATCCTGTGTTCATTCCACTAGACATGCTGGTCCCCTCGGGGCAAGGCAGAACGAGACAAGTCCTGGGGGCAAAGCTATAAGAAGGTAGAAGAGAAGAGATGACCACTCTCCTGAGGGGAAAGGCTCACGGCAGAGGCAGGTGTGCAGGTCAGGAAGGCTTATGTTTGATGGAGATAAAAGAGAGAGAAAAACGCTGAGCAGAGCAAAGTTGGCGGGGGTCAGGAAATCGCAGTGCCCACTGAAGGACTGGTGGAGTTGTGGAACCTAAGGCTGGAAAGCAGAGAGGGGCAAAATCATGGTCGTCAGGAAACGCTAGCTCAGGGAGTCTGAACTCCGCCACGTAGACAATGGTGAGCCAGTATAGGTTTTTCAAGATGAGACACAGTCAAGGCTATGCTGGGGGAAGGTCACCATGGCAACAGTGCATAACAAGAAAGGAGGTTGGGTGTAGTTTAAAGGTAGAAAAGCCTGTTAGGTCACTGGAATTAGCAGATGAGACATCATTAGAGGTGGAGATGACAGAACCCAGCCATCAATGCATTATGAACAGGTTGGCCATATGCCCTGGTTTGCCCGGGCCACCTGTTTTCCTGGAGTAATCACTAACAGTCTCCTTTCACTCTCACGGGTTCCAAGTTTGAACAACAAAACAAACGATCACACTTATTATGAGGGGTAAGAAAAAAGATTCAAAGGTGACTGAAAGATTTTGAACCTGAAGTAATAAGGAAGGTGATAACAGTGTTAGCAACACAGGTGAGAAATCAGGTTTTGGGAGAGATGATGAGTTTGGGTTTGGACATGCTGAGCTCGCCACTGCGGTGAGGATTCACTTGAGGGAGATAAGCACCTTGCCCGTGGATTTGCGCTGTGTCACATGAAGGAAGGCTTCATTGACCTAAACAAACAAACAAAAAAACACAAATGTAGTTGGACTTGCATACATGCATATGTCAACAAATACTGGTTGCTGGTCCAATTCTTAAAATAGCTAAAGTATTAAGATGTGTCTTCAATGAACTGTTTATAGGTAACTAAGCGATACTATCACCACAAACTCAAAGGAAAACAATATTTAAGAATAACCCAACCTCAGAATTTCTCTGTATAAATTATAATTTACAATGTTGTCAGATAAACGACAGCAGGTAAAAAAATCCTCAGGCTTGTCCATACTCTACTGTAATACCTCTGTGTGGTTTAGCTTTTGAAAGAATAGAGCCACTGGCAGAAGAATTGATAATTAAATTTTTACAATTTTTATATTTTTATTAAAATTGTCCTGTTTACAATGTAACTGAAATTGCAATCTATCTCAAATCTTTTTCTAAAGGTTCAAGTGATAAAAGAGAAATTAAAAAGCAGCTGCAGTAATCAAGAACAGTGTGATATTGGTGAAAGAATAGACAAAAAGATCAATGGAGCAGTAGAGGGTCCCAAAATAGACCCACACCAATGCAGTCAACTGATCTTTGAAAAAAGAAAGAATAGTCTTTTCAGAAAATCGTGCTGGAACAACCGGACATCCACATGCCAAAAAAATGAATCAAGCCACCTTCCTTACATCCTTCACAAAAATTATCTCGAAATGGGTCTTACATCTAATTGTAAAGGGCAAAACTGATTATGGTGGCAGGGAATCAAGTCAACCTTGAAGTTTATGCCAAGGAATGGGTGTAAATTAGGGCAGATGCACACCATGCATCAGAGGGAAGCCATGAACGGGATCCAAGATCAGCAACACAGGCGGATCTCTAAAAGACAGCGCCGCGGACAAAATTCAGAAACAGGATAAGGTTTCCAGCACGACCCTACGTTGTTATTTGTTTACATAACTTGAGACTGACTCAGGGGAGGGAAAGGTATGGGCAGGTGTAAGGAATGGAAGTGGGAAATGAGGATAAAGGGAATCAGTAAATACAGACATCCCTAAACAGGCAAACAGAAAAGCAAAAGATGAGCCTTGTGTGAAAGATGAAAATGTGCTTTGAAATGAGGATTATGATTAGACAACCCTTTCCGCTTGAAATCTTGCTCAAGAAGCATAAGAAAAAATAAATAAATAAAAATAAGTGGGGAAACAAATCCATCGTAGCAATCTCTCAGCAGCATGAAATTGCTGGTGTCAAAAACATCTGTCTTTCAGGGGTTCATGCCTTCCCAATCTAGACGAATTTAGACGCATTCAAAGGAGACGGAAGAGGTCTAAGACAGATGTTCGAAACATTCATCCCTGCCCGTCAATCACTCAAAGGTACAGCTCCAGGTGACTCACAGCTGCATCACGCTCCCCGTCACTTAGAAGTCACATGTTCCCAGAGATCCGTCACAGCCCAACCACAAAAACACTTGGGAACATGAGCATTAATTTGAGATACTTTTTTCACCTGGCATCCTAAAGAAATGAGGATCTCCTGCAAATAAATGTTAACATAAAAAAGAAAGTTGCCACTTTCAATGCTAACCCTTACTTTGAATCATTTTGCATATGAATCTTTATAAAGATGTAGCACATATTGACGACGTGACTTCTCTAAACAGTGACACTTGGGGGAAAGCACAACCTTCTTGTTCTGTGACTAGAACACAATTTTGAACATCTGTTATTTTACTTCCTATTTTTCAGATGTTCTGCTACTTCTCTCTATGTCCTGCCGCCACTGCTGTTGTAATTGCAGCCGCTTCTGAAAATAACCCAGCTCTGTCTCTTTCTACCCTGTGTTTCTGTCTGGGCTGGGAAAACAGACAACCAGTAGAGATAAGGACTGGATGCTTCGTAAGAGTGGTAAGGGTCTGAGTGAGAGAGACTAAGAATTGCATGGATTTCAACCAGAGTCTTTTGATAGCTAATTCAGAGAGATGCCTGAGGACATTCTTCTCCTTCTGTATTCTACAGGCTGCCTCTTAGCGAGGGAGGACCTCCATACCGATGCCCAAGAAATACACAGGCTGTTCCCAGAACCTGGTTCTCTGCCTTGCGGCAAATGAAGCCAAATTGAATTTGTCTCTGAAGATTTGCAACCTGGAACTTGGGGGCAGGATGAGGATATTGCTTTCACTTTATATTCGGCTGTTAGACTTTTTAATTAGCTCATCAAGCAGGAATGATCAGAATAACCTACAGTTCCCCAAATATATTATGCCGATTCATGCCTCCTATTAAAACCAGCTCTTCCCCCTGTCATAGCACTGTCCTGAGATCTTCCCAACTAAAAAATTAATTATTTCAAGGCTTACTTTTTATTGATTGGCATACAGAATGCACCCAGTAACTGTTTGGTGAATAAAGCAAACTCATGAATGAATGAATATATCTGGAACTGAGTGGGATTGTTTTTAAAAGGTAAAAACAGTTACTGATACACTGTCAGAGTTGAATTACAGTCTTCAAATTATTGCTCTGATACAAGTTAATCTGAATCTTCTTTTAAAAGTCAGTCAATGCATTTCACCAAAAAAGATACAGATGGCAAACACGCATATGAAAAGATACTCAAGATCATTATTCATTAGAGAAATGCAAATTAAACCCACAATCAGATACCACTCCATACCTAGTAGAATGGCTACAATTAAAGAAAGCAGCTGACAATACTAAATTCTGGCAGATGCAAAGTAATGAAAACTCTACATTGTTGGTGGGAATGCAAAATAATACAACCATTTTTGATGAACTGTTTGGTAGTTATTAAAAGCTAAACACAGAGTAGCAAATCAGTACAAACAAAATCCTGAAATGTTCCAACAAATAGTGATGCTGGAGCACCAGTTTCCAATCCAGAATACACACATGCACACACACGCACACATACGCGCGCGCACATACACACACACACACACACACACACACACAGAGTCATTTTCTAAGCTTCAGCAGGTTTTGATTAATTTTTTCCAATATTTTAACTGATTTACATGAAAAATATTACTCAGGCTTTAAATTAAGTGAAATTAATTATATACGCATTTAATCAGTTTAAAAGAACAAAATATATAAATTCTGGTACTACTCAGGAAAATTCCAGATTCCTGATCATTTTAACTATAAGATAACTCTTTCACCTAAATAATTCTCTAATAGATGGGTAAACTCCAGACTTTAAATACTGGCTTGTCTGCAGAGAGTTTGACATGGCCATAATGGTCCTAGATTCTGGCCTCAGACCAACCTGAACTGTCACTTACTACGTATTATTGGGCAGGTGTCTCAGCCTCTACAAGTCATGATTTCTTCATCTATAAAATGTGATGAAAATGGTTCGTACCTCAAAGGGTTGTTACAAAGTTAAATGAGAAAATGCATGTAAAGTACTTAGCACAGTTCTTGATCCATAGTAATCACCTACTGTATAGGAGCCACCATTAGTATTATTATTCCTCTAAACAGTTGGTATATTGAAAAGAATAGAAAGAGACAAAACAGCACATGGGTAGTATGAGAAGGAGATCTGGAAACCGTCAGGGAGCCAGGCCTCGGAGAGCCAGCAGAGTGGGAAGAACTAGAAAAATCTCACATGCAGAGCCCGTGTTGGAAAGGAGAAAGGCAAGTGGAAGTGACAAGAGAGGTTAGCAATTAGGCAGCTAATTCACATTCAGAGGAGAGGGAACTTCACTGTGGGTAGCTACGCCAATAACCCACTTCTGGCTTTTTCCCATGCCTGAGCAGCACCCAGGACATGTAGAGAGAAAAGACAGTTCAAACCAGCTCACGTTTTCACTCCTTTGCTCCTCATCTGTCCTTCTGTTCTAGTGACGGGTACACAGGAGCCTTGGGCAAAGCAAACCTCAGTTTACAAATCACATGATAAAAGCCACAGGATGGAAGCGGACCAAGAAATTCTCCAAACTGGTGGCTTTCAAATTTTTAAGCCACGAAACTTTTTCTTAAAAGAATGAACAAAAAAAGTAAAAACAGACAGCAACTCGGACCCCAGCAAAGATGGGGTCCGAGAGCCCGAGCAGCTCAACTCTATCCCTGCCACCTCCACACCCCGATTGTGCCACTGATATTGTCCTGTTAACTGAAGGTGAGAAAGAAAGGTGAGGTGACACCCACAAAGATGCAAACAGGGAGGCAAAGCTAGAAATAGAATCCAAACGGTTTTCTGACTGCCGGTCCGGTTCTCTTTCTACCACTGAACCTTATCTTCTTAACAAACACATCAAAAAAGATGAGGAAGAATGTAAACCATGCTGGAATGTGCCTCATCATAGGAAAAAAAAAAAAAAACCATAGAAATGGAAGGCTGGTGAGCAAGGATGTCTGGCAGTGACAGCTTGGGCTCTGCTAATCTGCATATGAACAAAACATCGCCTCCACTGGAGTTACCAAAACAGGTTTTTGAACATTGAAACAAATTAAACCAAAAGAAAAAAAAAAGATTCCACAGTGAATGCCTAAGAGTCACATTTACAACTACATTGCATATGCATGCACGCAATTACACGCTGGAGGAAGTTTAAGCCACATTCGTGGGACTATAGGAGAATGAAAAAAGAGAGTGCGCAGCCAACGAAATGAAGCACAGTGAGTAATGGAGGAATTGCAGTCGAACGACGCCAGGCGTGATTGGGTGTTTTGTTCACAGAACTCCAGCTTTGGATCATCTGGTTATACTTTAAAGCATGTGTATGCTAAAATCAAAGGTCAGAGCAAGTGCTTCCTTCTTAGACTTCTAAGTTGTGGAGCTCAGAGTTCTTATCAACACGGGTAAATCATTTCCCAAGTACCTTTGCTCCCCTCCATTCGAGTCACCCGCGACTCAGAGAGAGCCGTCAAGGGCCAGCTCCTGTGTGGCCTTCGCGGGGTCTGCTTCCCAGGCGGCTGTCTGGGCCTGAGTCTGCAGCCATCCAACCCAGAAGACGAGGAGAAATCCTGTGCTTCTGCGGCCTGCGAGACCTTGTCACTCGGGGTCACATTTTTAACTTTTCATTCCATCAAAGGAGGATTTACAGTATCCAGACAGAAACCATTTGGTAGCTCGACACAGATTATTTCCTGGCCATATCCACAAACACTTTCTTTAAGGGCGTCTCACCTCCTCCAGCTTAAAAACCGCTCCGATGTGAGGCTGGATGCGCCCTTGCTGGCAGTAGTGAAGGGCGGAGGACAGGGTCTTGGAGAAGATGGGAAAGTTCTGCTTTCTGTATCGGCTCCAGTACACCCCCATGGCAGAGATATTCTTCAGGAGCAGGAGATTGGCTGGCACAGAAGCGATGTTTCCTCCAGCAAAACCCACCACCACAATCCTGCCCTCCCACGCCAGGCTGAGGGGGAAAAGGAGAAATTTTAAAAGCAATGCACATTCACACCCATTAGGACGGCAACTATTAAAAAGAGAAAAAAAGAAGTGTTGGCAAGGAGGTAGAGAAATTGGAACCCTCAAGCATCGTTGGTGGAATTGTAAAATGGCACAAATGTTATGGACAACAGTATGGAGGCGCCTCAAAAATTTGAACATAGAGCTACCATATGATTGAGGAATCCCTTCTGGGTCTATATCCAAAAAAATGAAAGCAGTCTTGAAGAGATATTTACACACCCATGTGTCTACAGTAGCACTATCTACAATGACCAAGATATGAAAGCGACCCAAATGTCCGTCAGCTGATGAATGGATCAACAAAATGAGGTCTACACTAAACAATGGAATATTATTTAACCTTAAAAGGGAAGGAAATTCTGTCACATGCTACAACGTAGATGAACCTTAAGGACATTGTGCTGAGTGAAATAAGCCAGACAAGAAAAGACAAATACTATATGATTCATATGAGGTATCTAAAGTAGTCAAATTCATAGAAACAGAAAGAATGGTGGTTATCAGGGGCTGGGGAGAGGGGGTAATGGAGAGTTGTTATTTAATGGGTAAAAAATTTCAAATTTGCAAGATGGAAAAGTTATGGAGATCTGTTTTACAACAATGTGAATATGCTTAATGCTACTGAACTATACACTTAACAATGGTCAATAGAGCAAATTTTATGTTATGTGATTTTTTTTTACCACAGTAAAAATGTGGAATTGAAAAAAAAAAAAGCAATGTACATTAGTTCCTTGAGACAAAAAAAATAGAGGTTACCAGGGAGTTGGAGGAGGGGGTAGGGCAGTTTTATTTAACAGTTACAGAAATATTGTTGGGGAAGGTTTCACACATCGTGGGCATATTTAATGCCACTGAACTGCACACTTATAAATGGTTAAAATGATAACTATTAGGTCATGTGTATATATTTTTTAAAGGACCATGCATAGAACCTCTAGCTGGGACCTCCCATTGACCTTACGAACTAGCAGGAATGAACCACCCTGTATCACTTTGGGCTCCTCAGTAGGAAAATATACAGCTAATCCATAAAGAAGACAGCAGGGGGACAGAGGAAGTAGCCGGTTTCCTAAGCGGACCCACTTTAGAATCAAGACTGTTCTAACTATTCTACTACTTTGTGCAAGAAAACCAGGTATCGACAAATGTCATTCCATATGCCAAACTCAGAGACAAATCAGTCTGAAACTTCTGAACTCAGGAACCAGGAATAAGAGAGACACGTCAACGAAGCATCATTTGCTGGACACAGAGGTTTACCTCAGGACTGCTTTAAGTTGTACGTTTCTCTAGAGAATCTTGAATCGTCAACAAAAACTCAAGTTTTCTGCAGCCCATAATGAGAAGCACTATACGGTACACGCAAAGCAGTGAGCTATAAAAATACACTTTGTAAACATCTTCGATATAAAATATGAGTATGCTTGCTTGGTTTTTGCTTTTCGCTTTTCTTCTTAAGAAGGGAAATGGGACGCTGTTTGGGACACTATCATCCAGAAGGCAGGAGAAGGGTGAGGACCCGCAGCTCTCTGTCCTGGCTCACCATCTAGGCAAACGCTCCTTCCTCTGCTTCTTCTCTAAGCCCAGGGCCGGGCGCACTGGTGCCCGGGGGCACAGCACCGACTGAGTCCCCCTCCTGTGGGCAAGCTGCTCTCTCTGCTGTTGTTCTTTCTACTTTAAATGCAGATAACCCCCAAAATTATGCTTGCCAGGATGATGCGAGAGGTGAAACCCATAGTACAGAGCACTCCAGAGGCCCTGGTTGAAAATGATGAGAATTGGTATACAGATAAAAATCCCACTAAATCTCCAGTGATTTTTTTTTTTAATAAAACAAGTCAGGGAGATACCTACCCTGCTGGCTGCTTTAGAAACCAGCAGGATCAAAAGAATGTGTATCTCTAACATCGGAACAACGATCTCCTCGAGAATTACCCACGCCGTGGATATGAAGTAATTAGTGCGGGCCAGCACCGCCGAATTTAACACATGCATAAGTTTTAAAGTATTTGGTATCGCCAACTGGAGAGTCTTCAGTCATTTCTTGGGTATTTTCCAGTTGGATGTTTTGTTTTTTTTTTTTTGCTATATTTAAGCATTTCCTGCTTCTAGTTCTTTCCACCCACCCACTCAGCTGTTCTTGCTGATGCCAGTGCCTGCAGGAAAAGTGAGCAGCGAAGAGGAAAGAGAAGCCAGGGCAGAAGGCAGACAGGGCTGGAGAGGTTTCAGCTCCGGACGGGCCGCGCGAGCACCTGCGGAGAGCCTCCAGGAAGACGTCCCCTCCCACGGCGTCCACGACCACGTTCACCCCGCCGCTGCCCGCCAGCTCCCTCACGGCCTCCTTCAGGCCGCCCCGGCTGTAGTTCACGCCGGCCTGGGCGCCCCTCTGCATGGCCAGCTCGCACTTCTCGTCACTTCCAGCTGCAGCTATCACCTGCATAAAGGACACAACGCTTCTGAGGTTCCGGGATGTGTACTAAGAGGGGCTCACACCACTGGCCCGGCCTGCGACGAGAGGTGACCTTGCTGCCCTGCCCACACGTCAGGCCCCAGGTACACACAGCACCATCACACTGGCCCCTCCATGTCCCTCTGCCCGGGGGACCCACGTTTCCAGGAATCCTGGGACCACAACAGGTCTCGGTAAAAGATGGTTCAGGAGACACTCAGAAAGTCCTCCAAATACGAATTATAAACCACCGTTTATTGAGCACCTACTATGGGTCAAATAGTAAGGATATAAGCTAAATACCGAGTTTACAGACAAGAAAGCAAGATACAGCAGTGTGATGGGGAGGAGTACAGAGAGTTCTAGGAATGCAAATGGGAGGTATCCAACCTACACCCTGAAGATCAGGAAAGACTTCTCAGAAAGTAAAACATGATTCAATGGAAAGATCTTTAAGTCGGACAGACGTGAGTTCAAATGCTGACTCTGCTACTAACCAACTGGTACCTAAGACAAGTTACTTAGTGAGAACTAACACTTACATAGTATGTACTCTGTGTCAGGCACGATTCTAAATACTTTATGTATATTAATAACTCATGCAATCTTAATAGCCCAATGATGACACACTATTATTAGTCCCATTTCAGAAATGAAGAAACTGAAGCAAAAGAAGTAACTTGCCCAAAGTCACACAGCTGATGGGAGGCAGATCTGCAATCCAAAGTCTGGTTAATCCATCTCCAGCATTCACACCCTTACCCTCTCCATACTGCCTGCCAATCACTAGGTGTCAGTTACCTCATCCACAAAGTGAGATTTAAGAATTCAATGGAATACTGTATGTGAAGCTCTTAGAAAATGAAATGTTAGATAAATTGAATCTATTGTTGCATATATACAATCACTTATTCCATTTAAACCTCATAAGAACATTAGGGGAATGTATAATTACATCCATTCTGTAGATGGAGACATATACCCAGAGAGGTTAAGTAAGTAACGCATAATCACGTGGGTTCTCAGTGGGTCCCCCAGGCTTGCCGTGAATCATTTTCTCTCTTGGTGCCTCGCTTTCTTTATCTGTGAAATAGGGACAATAAACACATCACCTATCTCCCAGGGGTTCTGAGGAGCAAGGGTTGAGTAATTGCTGGGGAGGCTCTTTGAAAGCGATACGAAATGTCGTGAATGGCGGCCATTATCAAAATGACCTGTTCCAAGGAGGTGGCATAATGACATTACATTTTTGTTTGCTTTTGCGTAAAATTTCAAACACTCAAGCACTACCGAAAAACATAAAGCTTAGATTAATTTCAATATCTGAATTAAGTGAACTTTTCTCTCTACTTAACCTTCTATAACTATTTAGAACAAATGATACAATTTTATCTTCTCAGAAATGTTAAACAGTCAATGGTTCTAGACAATGAAACTAATTCTGATGACCCCAAGAGAGGTGCTAAAAGCCCTTGCTTCTGACACGGAATGTGTTAATAATCCATGAGGAGGCTCCTGGCAGCTAAGGTTGCTTTCGGAACTCACAGGTCCTTCCCAAAGGAACTGAACAGTGAGAAGGAGAGATGTCGCCTGAAGAAATGCCAGACTAATCCAATTATCTCCCAGCCTGACTATCCCGGTGCCTTCTGGACAACACCCCAACGCCCCACAGGAACCTGACACTCAACAGCGTCCAAAACTGAACTCGCCACTTCCTCCTGTGTTCTCCATTTCAATAGATGGCAAATCCACAAGTTAACCTAGTTTGCTCCTTCCCACTCAACGTCTAATAATAACTGGATCCCTTTTTGAGAGATTCTTACCGACATGCCATGCCTCCCAACGGGTGCACTGCACTTGTAATTCCAATATTCCCACAACCACCCTGTAAGGAAAACATTATTTTGCCAATGAGGAAACTGAAGCGACTAAGCTAAAGGCAGAGCTGGAACTTGAACCCAGGTCAGGCGAATGTCGAAGTCTGTGGTTCTTCAACTGTATGTGGATACTCTCCAGTCAGCAAATTCTCTATTTTCTTCCACTTTAGCATCCCTCAATTCATTGCCTCCACTGCCTTGGTTCAAGTATCATCACCTCCAGCTCAGATTCTCCAAGAGTCTGCCGTACCACCCTCAGACCGCCCCTGACCTTACCCGTATCCCTCATCCCCACTACTAGAGTGAACTTTGCAAAGATGATCATGACACTTTCCTACTTAGAACCCTCTACAGCTTCCGATAAGTGTTCACATCCTTCAGCACCTCCCGATCTTATTTCTGTCCACCTCTAGAGTCACCTTCCACCACTCCCCACACAGATTCTCTGCTCCACGGGTGCTATTTGCGATTCCCTGAATGCATCATGTTAGTTCCTATTTCTCTGTCTTCTAGTAGGTCCTCCCACCACTAAAATGGCCTTCACATCCCTTCTTCCACTATTCAAATGCTACCAATCCTTCAAAAAGTCAGCTTAAATGTCCACCTTCTCCATTGTAAATGTCCCTCCTTCTCTGAAACCCACGGCCTCAGAGAGACACCCCTGCAGAGACTTCGGTCTTGCATTTATTCATTCATTATTTAAGAAATAGTTATTGGTGCCTACTGCGGCCTAGGCACCATGCCAGGCACTGGGACTGTAACGATGAACCGAACAGACACTGCCCCTGCCATCGTGGGGACTCCAGTCCCGTGGGAGAAAGACATTAATCCAACAATGACACAAGTAAATGCTTCAGCACGCACTGAGGTGTGCACTATGGAAGAGAGGTATAGGATGCTATGGGACTATATACAAATAGTGGGAGGAGGGGATTAACATCTCCTAAGGGACAAAGCACACGTCCCTAAAAAGCGGCATCTGAGTTTAAATCTGAAGTGTGAGAGTAGGGGACAGTTCAGAGCCTTACAGATAGAAGAGACAGCATCTGCGGAGGCTGTGAAGCCGGGCTCCGGTACCTAGAAGGACGAGTGATTTTCTCTTAGGTCCCCTCGCTAGTCTATAAGCAAATAGTTGGCAAGACCCTACTCTAAGAGACTCTGTATCCCCAGGACCTTGCACATGGCTTTTAATAAATGAATGAATATAGTCCACGTTTGAAAACCACATTTGGAGGTGTAATTTTTTAAGTGGAGACTCCAACATACACATACCTTGGCCTGAAGAACGTTCGTTGCCACATCTATCACCGCCAGTCCCGTGGCTCCGGCTGCTGCCGTCACCAGAACGGTTTCTCTGGGCCAGAGAAAGAATGTTACTTCGGAAACCAAACACCATCGGGCATTTTGATTTCATGAACATTTTGAAACCAGGACGTTTTAAAGCGAGAACTTGGAGATCCTTTCATTCAACCCTTTATGGACCTCTGTTCTCCGACCTTTAGGGCTGGGTGATGGCTAGATTGGTGCTAATTAGGTCCAGTTCTGAAGATTTCCCGCGGGAGAAAAAATCCCTTAATCTCTCTAGCGAGCCTCTTCCTTATGCCAGTGGCAGCCCCTCCTTTGAGCTACCCCTCCAGTTTCTGCTTCAGAAATTCTGTCCTAAAATCATTCTCATACTAAACACTGCTGACTTGAGAAGGTGGTGGCCACAGAATAACCACTGCTCAAGTAAACCTATCTCACTGGGGCAAGGCTGAGGGTCCCTGAAAAGATCAAAAGGCAGTAAGTATACTCTGGGCATAGCAGGAAACATCGGTGCCCCTGAGTTTAAAACACCCCAGTTAGGTTCACCCCACCAAGCCTCACAAAAACAAACGCCACGAGCCTCCATTAAACCAGAGGGAAGGGAGTTTAAATAAACCAACTCTAAACTTCAAGGCTCTCTAGGAGGTGACATCCAGGGTGGTCAGGCTTGAGAGAACTATTCCTCCAAATTCACAATGGCCAAGTTCACAGTCCACCACTTCCTCCCAGACAAAAGGATCTCCCCACCATCACCAGACCCCAGCCTCGAGTCACTACTTTCCTTTGGTTTTTCCTTACACAGACTGAACGTGCACTAAAGGTCAGGCAAGGGAAGGAAAGGGGCAAGGCTTGAGCACTTCTGGTATCAGAGAGGGTCCTATCTAGCCCTCTGTTGTCTACACAGTCCTCACCCAGGTTGGGTGCATGCCCGATGCTCCAGGGCCATAATAGCAGTGCCATAAGACACAGGCAGGGCCACAGCTTCTTGGAAGGAGACCCTTTCTGGAATCTGCCACAGTGCCTATAAAACAGATAACAGTGCCTTAGGAATTGAGTACGTGTAGCTATTCAGAAAGGCTGCCCGCTAAATACTAGGATTTGATTGAGTGATTTGCAAAGAGAAACACACGTTAGGTACCAAGCTCGGTGGAAGTCAAGACCACAAGCAAGCAGTGGCCAAGTTCAAGACTTGGGTGCATGGGCCTTCAAAATTCCTAAGGTTGCATCTGCTCGGGAAGGAACCAACTTACGGAGAACGGAACACAGGCCACTGTATTATAATGACCAAATTAGATGCTATTTGAATTTTACCACGATGAAACTGTGGAAAAAATCACAAAGTTCTCTGCTAGGGGGCTTTATTCACATCCTGCACAACCCGATCTGGCTACCCTGGCTGCCTCCATTCCCAGGGCTCTCTCTTTCACACGCTTCCTGTGGGAGACAAACCCATTACATCATATCAATGCACCAAACCATTTTTCTACCAAAACTACCTGTGGCCCAATTAGCCAGCCAGCCAGCTAGTTGCTCCAGGACTCAGAAAACAAAATGCTTCCTCATTAAACCACTCCACACAAAGTTCTGTGCAAGGGTTGTCACACCAATTGAGAAAAGGGGGTTAGCATTTGAAATAAAGACAAGCTTGGCTAAGAAACAAGATCTGACTGAATGAATACAGAGAAAAAAGAGGGAGGTGGGGAAGGAGAATGCAAGATGAGAGACATGTAGAAATTAAAGGAAAGAGGGAAAAATCCCCAAGCATTAATACTGAGAGGTAGGGATACCTTCTGGTCAGTAATATGTTCTTCAGCCATACAATTAAAGCCACTCACACCAATAACTCGATCTCCCTGAAGAAAAAATAGCATTAAGGTCAGGTTCAAATGCATGGCCTTGCCATTTACCTCTTCCTGAATTCATCTAAAAAAAAAGAAAATCTTTCTTTCTGACCCCGTAAGTCACAGGTTTGCCTTAACGATCCACTCGTAGTTAATGTTTACTAAATAATTTAGCCATTTTCTCCATATCCCCACCAGTCTGCCAGGCCAACCTGAGACAATGATATAAACATCAGTTAGAACATGAATTTGGATATGAATTAGAATCCCAGTGTTAATTTCTTTTTAATATTTGAGAATTTTCTATCCTCTCGCTAACTAAAGACTGAAGTGCTGCCTTTTATCAGTAATAAAATGTTTAACGAAGCCAGGAACTTGTCCTGAGTCCTTTCTCCCAGTTCAGAATTTGTTTCTTTCCCCTCCATCTCCATTCCCCTTTGGTGTCTGCTGGCAAAGGCCAGGAGAAGCAAGACCCTCTGGCTACAAATGGCAACGCGTTTCTCACAGCCACGTACATCAACTCCCTAGATGTCAACTAATTTACCTCTTTCACGGTGCTGACTTCTGTGCCTGTCTCCAACACGGTCCCAGAAAACTCCATTCCTAAAACAAATTGTTTAAAGATCAGGTTATCTGTAAAGCCCAGCACCACGGAGGTGGGAAAATCCCGATCCATGGACCATCCTACCAGCTTTCTGGAGCTGAGAGGGTTTCAGTGTTCCCCCATCCAGGAAAGAGGGTCAGCGTTGTACCCAAAGCACAGCAAAGTGAATTTAAGATTGCGTGATCGCAACCTGAAAAGCTACAGCGGTCCCATTCTCGCCAGGACACAAACGAAAATTTCAAGAATGGGCAAAAGCACAGAGAATCACAGGTATACAAGTCCATACCTGGACCCTGATCACTGAGGCTTTGGGCACCCACAATGCTCAAACTATAGCGTTCATCATCTTATATCTATCTGTTGCCACATCATCTCTTCTGTATTATGAGGCCCTCAAGCACATGAACTATATTTATTCATACAGTGCTTGGCTCAAATGGATGAACTGGTATTGTCAGCCCTTTCCTCTTCCACCTCTGAAATTTCTGATTTTAATGATCTTACATCTCCCACTTGAGCTACCACAGGAATAATTGAATTGAATATGACATCTTCCCCCCAATCCAGCATTTCCACAAATACAAACAGAAGGAAGTGGTTCCAACTGTTGAGAAACAACCAAACACCCTAAGGCCAAAACACAGTGAATATTTTGCAATCACTGTATCCTTAATAGTACATATCTACATAGATAGAATATGCACATAATATGTACATGCTGAGCTATAGCAACATCTCTTTAAATAAATTTCAACCACAAAAGTAGTCATTTGTCCACACATTCAGGATCTAAATGGAATCCAATCCGTATAATGAAAATCAAACAGTGGGCTGCTAGAAATGCATAAACTCTTTTTCCTTCTTTCTGATCCCTTTATATTAGATTCATTTGGAAATGTGTTTGTGAAGACTGAGAGTTTCAACTGCAAACAGACAGTTATGATCCTTAAGTGAAAAAAACCAAAATTTAGTCAATACTGAAGAAAAAAAGGGAATAACCAGGACCAATGATGATTCAGAACAGAATTCTGGTGAACATAATGACATGTGAACAGTCATCTGTTCATGTATTTATTTTTGAAGTATTTATCGAGCATCTACTATAAGACAATTACAATACAGTGATGGGAGGTATAAGGAGGTTAAGGCAGTCATAGAAATTTCCCTCTGGGGGCTCACAATCTAGTGCTTCTAATGAGTGGTGAAGCTAAGATATCTGAGATATCACTGACAGTGAACAAGCTCTGCCAGGGCAGCATCTGAGATGAAGCACCTGGTTCTGTAATTGTCTTTTCTTTTCCTGTGGGAGTCACATGGCCCCTTCATACTCACCAGGTGTGAAAGGAAGGTGGTGCTTTTCCTGATACTGACCACGGCAGACCAAAATATCAGCAAAGTTAACTCCACAGAAATGGACGTCCACTCTGACCTACAAAAGATATAGAATACAACCTATCCATGCAAAGTCCATTCAATGATACCAAAATATTTACTGAATATCTATTGTATGCCAGGGAGAGGGGAGAGGGAAAAAGGAGAAGGTACTGAACTCAGTGTATAATCATGAAGCAAAATGTACAAGGCTCCTGCCTTCATGAAGCTAAGAGTATGGTAGAGAAGACAGTAACCAAATAATTATGAAGATTTATAAGTTAAATAACACTCCTACACAAAATGCTAAAGATAGAAATATGTGGTGCTATGAAAGCACATAATAGGGTGATTTGACCATTTGGGGGTGGTCGGGAAAACCCCCTGAGAAAGTAACACCTTAACTGAGCACAGCTAACAGTTAACTATTCAAAATGGGGAGGCGGGGGCCTGGCGCAGACCAAAACAATGGCATGTGCAAAGGCCCTGTGGGAGGAACAAAAGGAAAACCAGCGAGCCTGGAGCACAACGAGGAAAAAGAGAAGGGGTTAGAGAGCAGGTCTCACACCACCCAAGGGTTTGCAGGCTTTAGTGAGAATCTTAGCCTTCAGAGTAGGAACAACGGTAAGCCATTAAAAGAGTTTCGCAGAAGAGTAACACGATCATTCGCTTTGAGAATCAGGACCCTTCCCGGAGGCTGGTTCCCGATCCTCGGCTCCGGGGTTTGGGACAGGTGCCAGCACTGAGGCTGGTCTGCATCAGCGTAACCAGCAATTTCTCTCTAGACTTCGTGGGCCAGTGGCTCTCCAAGCGTGGTCCCCAGACCACGAGCATCAGTGCCCCCTGTGAATTTCAAATCCTCAGGCCCCACCCTGACCTACTAAATCAGAAACTCTGGGGACAAAGCCCAGCAAACTGTGTTAACAAGCCCCAGGTGACTGTGGTGCAGGCTAACGTAAGAGCACTACTGTCTCAGCAGGGCTGGGAATTAGAGGAAATGAAGGCTGAGAAACAAAGTCGCTGACATTCATTTATTTGTTTTGTTTACATTTCCATTTTAGTACAGAGGGAGCTATATTGGTGAGAGGACATTTTTATCAAAAAAAAAAAAAATGCATTCTTTTAACAATATGTAAAACACCTTCCACGCGCCAGGCACCATTCGAGACTAAGGGGATATATGGTGGGTAAACTTGCATAGTCCCAGCTCTCATGAGCTAATTCCTTACAAGCCAGTGTCTGGACAAATAACAGAACAAAGGAGCCCAGCCTTCAGCCTGTGCGCATTGTGTGCATGACACATTAGTTGTTGACATGTACAGCACACATATGACCTCAAGCCACTCCACCTTGATTCGACGACGATTCAAGGATGAACCTCTTCCAGCACATGTGTCCCAGGAAGCAGACTGGCTGCCATCATGTGCTCACTCGGATAATCCTTTTGGCCGCAGAGTTCGTGTTAGTGACACTTTGGGGCTACTGCCACATTTCTCCCTCTCACCAGTGGTCCCGGACACTGCGGCTCACTGCCTGCTGCACCTTGTCAGAGGTTCTCATTCTCCAGGTCACCAGAGTCACACACACACACTGTGTCACCAGAGTGGTCAACCCACAAGACGGAAGGGACTTCCACATTTCACTGGAAATGCCCACGATCCTGAATTAACTCCACCCCAAATCACTGCGGTATACCAGAGGAAAGCACGTGGCACATATTCTGATGGAAATGCAGGACCTTGCCCACCTGCTTTTAGGAAGGCGGGTGGGTGGATAATTAGATGCTGACACCGATGAGGAAGCAAAGGACAAGGTCCATTTATCTGTGTTAAATAAATACCTTGCAGGTGGTTATGCAAAATCGTGTGGAAAATCAGAATTCCGTTTCTAAGGCAACAGCTCTGGAGCCTTCAGAAAGAGGCCTTCGTTTGTGTTTTGGGGAACAATTTTTCTTTAGCCCCTTTGGCCTTTCTGTGAGCCCCGAAGGGGCCCTTCTAGCCAGGACGAAGTTGCGCTCCAGTGTCCCGGTCGCCCCCTAGCTGAGCTCTTGGGAACTCAATCCAGGATGGAATCTGCGGAGTGCGCGTGGTGGCAGAGGGGAAAGTGAAAGGGTGTCAAGAGGTGGGGAGGGTAACCCAGGCACCCTACCTCGTGAGGCCGGACAGGGCGGGGGGCGACCTCCTCGATGGCCAGAGGCTGCTTCAATTCGGTGCACAGCGCGGCGCGGTAGTGGCGGATGCTGCCCGGCCGGGCCCTCCTGCAACAAGGGACAAGAACTGTGTTACTCAGGGCGACCCCCCGCAGCTGCCTTAAGGGCTCAAAGACGAGTCGGAGTCGCACCTGCAGAGTTGCATCCAAGGGAAGCACCGCCTCCAAACGACCACCGCCATGGCCCCTCGTGGGGACGCGCGAGCAGGGCTTGTGGTACCCGCCGAAGAGGAAGAGCGGACGGTGCGGGCCCCGCCCCCGCCCCCGCCCCGGCGTGCGTCCCCAAGTGCGGAAGAGGGACAGACACGCGTCCCCAGCGAAGCGCAGACCCAGGCTGCCGGCAGCCGCGCCCTTGGCCAGCCCACCCGCCTGGCTCGCCGCAGCGACCCCGGGCGTCCGAGTTCCTTCGTCCCGCAGGCTTCCTGGAGGGGGAGCCTGGTGGACAGGAAAGAAAACCAGTAAAAGGACATCGATTATCCGAGATTACCCTTTGTTGGAATTTTTGGAGCAAATTGAGGAGATTTTTAAAATCACACTTGGCGACATTTAAATAGCGGTTCTTGGGTCCTCTGCGTGCAAAATCCTAAATGCATAAGTCAAGGTTTTAACGTCTGCGTTCAAAACCTTACTAGAGCAAAATTCTTATCACCGATTTTCTCACCCTTACAGGACCATTTACACTTAAACTATATGGATATTATTGATCCAACGTGGAATGATCCTAAACAAATGCAAAGAATATGTCCAATTAAAGTCAAGCCAAAAGCTCATCGTTTTCATGGTTTCCGATGCCTAGCACATAGTGGATGTTCAGTAATTGATCCAATGACCACATGATTTCTAGGTAAAAAGGTACACTCTGGAAAAACTGAAAACATAACAGTCAGAAATATTATAAAACTGGGTAGGCCTCTGTTGCAACCATAATCAAATATTTATATACTGGCAAAATAAGAGAAGCACATGTTATCCTGGGAAGTATATTTCACTTGACAGGTAGCTTTAAAGGCAGAGTGATGTCTTTAAAACACATCTGGTCAGAACATAGCCTCTGAGGCTCAAGCCCAGCTCTACCACCTATCTGTGTGGCTTTGTCATTGACACCTGATGACAGTGGACCTTTTCCTCCTCCATAAAGCGAAAGCGTTGGGCAGGATAATCCTCAAGATGCTAAATTTTGTTTCCAATTTGGGATAGAAACAACAGTCCAAGGCAGCAAATGACCTGGAAGGAATGATCAGAAATTGAATAAAGGAAAAAACAGAGAGCAAATATGAAATAGGAATGAACTTGAGAGTATGGCCTAAAGGCTCTAGGGGAAAGGAATCTCAGAACGAGGTCCCCACCATAGGTATGTAGTAAAGGCCACTGTTACCTTAAGAGCACTCACAGGAAATTTGACAAATCATTCTATCCCCAACCCCTCGGGAGGAAACTCTTGCCTATGAGGAACAAGGTCTAGAATGTGAGAAAATGAAAACAAACAAAACAAGCATTTCCAATGAGACACTTTGTAAACTCTTAGTCATTAAGTACATAAAATCAAGCCAGGAATAATAGAGAAATACTAACATCATTATCATCAAAGTGAACATTCTGGTGGCCAAATAACAGTGAGCAATGAGAAATCTCAAGTTTATGAAGTATGAAACCAGGATTGATTGTTCTGAGGATAAAATGAGTTTTTGCATGTGGAAAATGTTTTGTAAAATATTAAGTATTTGTACAAGATGTAAAGCAAGCAATTTTTAATTGAGCTTCTTAAAAGCAGCAACCATTCCTTAATCTCCTTTATGTTTGTGGTACTTTGCACAGCGCAACACTTATAGGCATTTAATACACGCTTCTCTAATGAATTGTTGAATGAGCTCTCCATTATCTAGTATCATTTTTCCAGACAATTGGATCTTTAAGCATCAAGTCTTTTATTTTTGATTAAGTATTTCTAGGGAATATTTTTCTATTGTGGTTTTCAAAATATCCTTGTCATTCTCAGGGAACATGAGAATCAGTTCGTTTATCAAATCTATCAATACTGTATTCTACATTTATAACAATATCTGAAGAAGATAGTAAAAGTCACTTTAAGAAGAATCTTGGAGGGAGATGAAAGTATCTTAGGTAATTGAGGTGATTTTAAGCACTTACATGTAAAATACCTTTCATATTTCCAAAGAGCTTCGAAGGTAAGTGACAAGGCAGTTAGCAGTGGTTGCTATAGTAGCAAAAGAAATATTCAGCCTCTGCCTCAAACTGCTGCCACCACACTATACTGTCTAGTTTTTATTATCATTTCTGGTTATGCTGTTTGGGGGATAAGGTGGATAAGTGAACAGGAAGAATACAATTTGAGTCCTGGGGAAGAATAAGACCAAGCCCCTAAATCTGAATTGATCAATCCTCTGGGAAGAAAAAGGAAGAATCAATTACTGTCCTGCAAAAACAGTTTGAGGGCTCATTAGAGAGTAAAAGAGTAACAGATGACTCTTCCTTCTGGTACATCTCACAGGAAGAGATAATATTTAACATCAAGAAGCTGTTGGAGGGCTGAGGGTGGAGAAGCAAGCCAGAGCTGAATACACAAACAGCTATGTTTTCACAGAGTAATAGACAAACAATATATAAACAATATAAGCACCATACAGGGCTATGCAGGAAATGTAAAAGCATCTCCACAGTTAAAATGCTTTATCCAATAGTTTGTCAGCAATTTGAGAATCGACCGAGTCTCAATGGCCCGGAGTTTATCACTGCATCTAACACGTAGCAGGTACTCGGTATGTCAGGGAAGTAGGAAGCCAGGAGCCCCGCAGGCTAGGTGAGAGAGCTACCAGCACATTACTATCCAAAGCCACATCCGAAAATATTTAAGGGGTCTTGCACCTGTTTCCCCAACTAAGCATACAGCTGCTGGGCATAATCTGATCTTTTTTTAAATTAATTAACTTATTTTAATTAGTTTCAAGTTACAGTACATTGGTTAGACATCTATATATTTCATAAAACGATTCCTGCATTTGCTCCCTCCCTCCCCTGACCCTCCACCTAGCCAACATATTAATGCTAACTGCATTCCCTATGCCGTGCTCCCCATCCCCGTGGCCAACTATTAACTACTAATTTGTACTTGTTTAACCCTTCACCCTATTCTCTTAGCCCTCCAACTTCCCTCACCTCTGTTCATTACCAAATAGTCCACTATATTTGTGAGTCTGTTTTTGATTAGTTTGTTTTTTGCTCCTTATATTCTGCATAAAAGTGAAACCATATGGTATTTATCTTTCTCTGTCTGACTTATTTCACTCACTGTAAGAACCTTTGGGTCTGTCCATGTCATTGCAAATAGTAGGATTTCATTTTTTTTAATGGCTGAGTAATATTCCACTGTATATATGAACCATAATTTCTTTATCCAGTCGTCTGCAGATGGGCATTTAGGTTGCTTCCATATCTTGGCTATTGTGCCGCCATGAATATTGGGGTGCATAGATCTTTACAAATTATTGTTTTGATTTTCTTTGGTTAAATACTCAGAAGTGCAATTGCTGGGTGAAAAGGCATATCCATTTTTAATTTTTTGAAAAACCTCCATACTGTTTTCCATAGCGGCTGTACCAATTCTCAATCCCACCAACAATGCATGAGGGTTCCCTTTTCTCCGCATCCTCATCAACATTTGTTTTTTTAATTTGATCTTTGTTTCTAACTAGTTCAGTACAATAGCCCTTTTTTATTTGCGGGGAATAGAGTCTAAGACCCCCAGTGGATGCCTGAAGCCACAGGTCATACCGAACTCTACACTTCCCATGTTTTTTCCCATATATTCATACCTTTTCACTTAAGGAAGCACTCTACGGTTTCTCTTTGGGTTATCTGAATAGCCAGCATCACTACTCTTGTGCTTTGGGGATATCATGAAGTAAAATAAAGGTGACTCAATACCATACAGCGCATCTGATCACTGAGATTATTATGTGACTAATGGGGCGGGAAGTGTCTGTAGCATGGTTACGCTGGGTAACAAGATGACTCACATCAGGGCGGGATGGAGCAAGACAATGCGAGATTTCATCCTGCTACTCAGAAAGGTGCACAATTTAAAACTTGGAAATTGTGTATTTCCAGAATTCTTCATTTAATATTTTCAAACTGCAGTTGACCACAGGTAGTGAAAACCACCAAAAGCGAAACCACAAGTAAGCGGGGGTAAGAAGGAGTGGGGTTGTGGAACTACTATATTGCCATCATAAATATGTTATTATCTTCTGCCAATATAGCATCTTCCAAGAATCCTGAGGTGTGTGGGAGTAGTTTCTTTTTCAGTGAATTCTTCCAGATTGCTCTTTCTGATTGTTGCAATTGGGGTTAACTTTAGCCAATGATATATGTAGTAGATATTGACCTTCTACTCTATTCTAAGAACTGTGTAAGATTTGTACGGAACTTATTTGCTTCAACATTCAGGAAATCATAGAATTTCAGAGCTGGGCTGGAGCTTCAAGATAAGCTAATCAAATTGCTTCATTTACAAGCGAGAAAGTGAGGGCTCAGAGACAGCCTGACTCAAGGTCACACTGAAAGTTAAGATCTGACTGGCCTGATTTCTTGTTCGTTTCTCTTTCTACCAAGCTCTTTGGATTTTACTCAACAGCATGCACAATAATAACAATATTTCACATTTTCACAGGTTTCTAATCACTGTCACCCAAATTGCTTCATCCTGCCAAAGATGAGAGTAATAGTAATTATCATTACAACTAGTACTTACTGGTAACTTACACCAAACCAGTCACCAAGTGCTTTTGCATTATTTCGTTAGTCTTCATAACAGTCCAATGATTAAGAATACTGTTATTTTCACTCTTTTACAGATCAGGAATGTAGGCTGAAGGAGGTTAAATAATGTGCCCAAGGCCACGCAGCCAGGAAATGGAGCAGTTCAGAAGTTTCCTCGTTGCCTGATGCCAGCTCCCCAAAAGAATCCATCGCCCACTGTGCCCGCCTCACAGACGCTCTCCAGAGCAGACAAAGAAGGCGTTGTACCTTGCCTTTCAAAGCCATGTTTCGCTTGCGGGTTTAAGATTAATTTTATAGAAATTTTACAGTAGTTCAAGCCTAGAAAATAGGTAAATTCCCTGAAGAAGAGAATATAGAGAAAGCGGCCTCCATGGACCCCAAAAGTTAAGGGACAAATGCAGGAAGAGCAGGTAACACATAATTAGGAGTTACTATTCTATTCCACGTAGCTGTGAGCTTGAAGCTGTACTGATTTCATTAAAATTGAAAGTATAGTGTGTAAGATTAAAACTGATTATGTAAAGTAGTTTACACACACACACACACGCACATGTGTGTGCACGCACAAGCACACGATTTTAATGACATAGTGGCTGACTGGGTTGCCTGGTTACTAGTCATGACTTAAGCAGGTACAAGCAAAGCATTTGAGCAAAATTCCTGGTACTCAGATGGGCCAATTTGGAAACCGTGGTAATCTCAGCAATGGCTGCTGGGGCCCCCAAAACTAACTATCAGTATTTGATGCAAGGATCTTTTTCTACCTTAAACCATCATTATGGAACCAGTTTACAAGGTCCCAAGCATTCTAGTAACTTCATGAAGCCCTTCCAACCCCACCTCTCCCAGAAAGAACAAATTCTTCCCTTCCATATGTCCCCCCAAAGAACTTTGTGTAAGCCCGCAGTTAGCTGGCCAATCTCACTGTTTAGGTGGCATTTATCAGTTTATCTATCCTAGCAGCGAAGCTGTGAGCATGTGGATGTTCTGACGATAACAGTGCAGTGAAAAGAACTGGCCCTTAGAATCAGATGACCCTATGTTCAATTCCTGGTTCAATCACTTAACTCATTGTGACCTTGGGAAAGTTGTTTAACCGCTCTGAACTTCCATTTTTCCATCTGTAAAACAAGCATCATCATGCCCACCTTAGGTGGTAGCTGTGAGAATTAAACGAAGTCGATGAGTATCTGGCAGCACTCAATAAATGGCTCTCATGAAGACAGTCCTTGCCCTTGAACCTCTCACCATCACATGAACAGCCATCTAAAATGCCTGTGATATGTCCTGTGGCAGAGGGCTGCCGAGGGGGCTGTGAGGGCACAGAGAAGGTCAACCTACTCCATTTGGAGAACATCATTTCAAGAAAGCCTCTTAGAGGGAGGATGAGGAAGAATTAGCCAGAGTGTGTTCCAGGCAAAGGAGTGCATGAAAGAGAACTTGGCATGTTCAAGGGATTATAAATGGTCAGTTAAAACTGAAGTTATGGTTCGAGCTGAAGAGTGGTGAGGGACGAGGCTGGAGAAGCAGGTGGTGATGTAGGAAGAACGTAAGTTTTGGAATGAGGCAGTGAGAAATTCCCGCTTCACCACTTTGCAGACATAGATCCTCAACCACGTGAATTCTACCTGAGCCTCAGTTTCTCATTTGTAAAACGATTGCAATTACACAAACCACTGTATGTAAAGTACCTGGCACAGAATACACATTTTTAAAGTGATAACAAGTATTATCTACCTCTGTTTATCTAGGATGAGCTTAGTGGTTGGCCCATAATACATATTCATTCTGACTGAGTCAATGGAAGGATGAATGAATGGGTAACTTCATTCACTTAACACATATTTATTAGATGCCAATCATGTGCTGAACACTGTTTGGAGTCACTGGGGATACAGCAGCAAACAATACAGACAAAAATCTCTGTCCTGGTGGGACGTGCAGTTCATGAATTGAGATAGAAAAGGGCTCCCTGGTATCTGTGAGGGAACAGTCTACCTCAGCCCTTGCGACTCCAAGCTTATCTGATGAAAAACTAATAAACTGACAGCAGTTCCAAGAGGTCTGGATGTGAGTCCCACCTCCTAACAAGGAGGAGGTGCTTGTCCCCACCCTTAATCGCTTTTCACTTATCAACACCCAGCTTCCTGTTGTGATCCAGGGGAACTGGTTAGTTGTGTTGTTTGGCAGGAAGAAATGTCAAAGAGGGTTCAGTTCATTCTTGGGCTCTAAGTCTAAAGTGATGGCAAGAGGAAATAGGAAAGCAGCATACACAAAAAAGCTATGGAGAGGGAGATTTGCCTATCTCAGCAGCCAAGTGATAAGTGAGCTCAAATGCCTAAGATGCATGCAGGTTTTATTTCAATAGCAGGATAATCATATTCTCATGTGTTTATCTCTTTATAAAAAAGAGTTTGCCTAGAAGCTCTCATTTAATCTTTTGAAGGACTCTACCAGGTAGGACTTAACCCCATTTAATCCCATCTCCTTTAAATTAACTCCTCTCTCTCCACTGCCTCCTTCCTTGGGGTATAAAACTATACCCCCTCTAGCCAACACCGTATCATCTTCCCACAGCCAAGTCTGCTGAATGTTAAGAATATGCTCATGAGCTTCCTTCTTTTCCTCCCATTCACTCTCCACACTGACTTTCCCCTAAATGCCACTGAAATTGCTCTTGCTAAAGTCACCACGGATCTCCCATATGCCCAGTCCAGGCGATGCTTGTCAGTCTCCATCATTGTTGGCCTCTCTAGCATTTGAAGTCAGCCTCTGCTGATTCTCCTACTTTCCAGCCCACTCCTTCTCAGTCTTGTCCAAAGATTCTTTATCCTCTGAAATCCCTTGGATGTTGTCAATTGGCGTTCTGTGAACCCAGAGAAGGAAGACTCTTTTGATGTGAACCCTGAGAAGGAATTTATCTGCTGAGATGAACGCCTCATGGTCAACTAAGGCCCAACTTTTATAATTAGAGTCATTTGCTGACAGGCGCTTTTCATGTACTCTGTATATTGGGAAGAACCTCAGACCTAACTCTTGGCTTCCCGCACTGTGCCCTGCTTGTTTATATGGGTCTGAGTCAACCACTGCTTGGAAGCCCTGAGTTTGTCTTTTGGCAAAATGGACTGAGACCTGCACAACTATATCATCATTTGCATCCATACCGACCAATCAGAACTACTCTACAATGACCAATTCAGAACACATGATACCAACCAATCAGAACTGCATGGTTCAGACCAATCAGAACTGTGTGAATTTGGAAACCTCATTTGCATAAAATTAGGCCAGTTGGGAACCTCGGAGAAAACTCTCTGTAAAGACAGCTTCCTCTTTGTCTTGATGGAAACTTTCAGTTTCCATTGGAGGCTGTGTCTCCCTGTTTTGCAAATTGTTCAGTCTCCATTTCCTAATATTCTATTTAAGAATTTTTGTTGACAGCTCTGTCACCTTACTTTCTCTCTTTCCAAGTGAACTCTTTTTTTTTTTTCAAATTCCTGCTCAAGCTTCTGATTTGCGAGGCCCTTCCCAACCATTGTCTCACCATCTCCCACCTTCTCACTCTTGTCCCCTCTTCCAAAACACACACAATACCCACTGGTACCTACCTCCCTGGCAACTAACTCTCCTGTGGCTTTAGTAAAGCACATATCACATTATGTTGTGACTATGTATGCCTCTGTCTCCCCAAGAGATTATGAAAAACTTCAGGGTGAAGCCAGTGACCTCTCTGTTTTTTCATTCTCAGTGCCTGGCAAGATCTGGCTCATGATAGTCACTGTGATTTAGAGGTGTTTTGCAAATTCTCAAGAGTCAAACAGCTAGCAAATTATAAAGGCAGGGCTTAACCCCAAGTCTTACAACTTTACAGGATGTAGTATCTCTACCTCAGCACAGAAAAGCGATGTTGCGAGTTTTCAACTGTAAGCGTCTCAACCCCAACGAATTACAGAAGTCAGGGAATAAGGTGGTGGGAAGGATTTTCTTTTCCCTACAAGTACTGCCCTGGCTACCAGGTGTGGAAGGATTGTTTGGTATTTGTAGCCTTCCTTTTGCAAACTCTGGGATAAGAGAAGAAGGAAGGGGAAACAAAAAAACAAAATACCTCCCATCTCTTCCTCCCGGTGGACAATCACCACCACCACTTCCTTTTAATCCAGGAGGCAGGAAGCCTATCCTCGCTCATGAAATTCCTCACTTGAGAGGGTAAAAGAGTGAGTTAAGACACTTTGTAGCAAGGCCAGCCTGGAATATGATCACTACCATCTCAAAATAATACTCCTGAGGAAACTCCTAAAGTGGCCACAGAAACACCTGGAAGGAAAGAAAATTCCCTGTTCCCTAGGAATAAACAAGGTTTCTAGGGAGAGGCTCTGAAATCAGACAATGTGTGCTTTCACCAATTACGAGCTCAAGTTCCACCCAAATACACACAATCAAAGGCTTTACCAAGGCTATCATTACATGCACAGGGCCCTCCTGCTGTTTGGGCAACATTTTAGTGCTGCAGTGAAGCAAGATAAATGTCCATCAAAGCGACAAGGTAAAGACAGACCCATTTGGCAGTGACTTTTTTCGACCTGATGACTCACTTCGCCTTGTCCTTTGTAATGCTGCAGTCTAGGCTGGGGAGAAGGAAATGAAGAGGAGAAAAGTGGGCTGTGTCGTACATGTAATTTGTTTCCCCATTTCAGACAGCATTTTAACAAGCTTTCTCATTAAGGGCTCATGTGAGCCTATGCTTAAAGTTTCCTGGACAAGCAAATGAGCAGGACTGAAATTAAATGACATCAGGTCAACACCTCACGTTTTGTTTTAAAGATATAGTAATGGGGAGAGGGGAGGAATGGAAGAAAACATTGTTATACGTGAGAAGAGAGGTTTGATAACTCTTGTCTATGGTAATTTGAAAATGAATGATGTGGTTTTACCCAATCCTTATGAAAATACTAACGTTCATCAATTGTTAGACTATTAGAGTGTATCTGTGATGGCATTTCTCCAGTCACCAGTTCCCATGAAGAGAAGTAATTATCCTGTGCTATCCTAGCCCTGGGTTCATATATCTGGTAGAGCACTCATCACATTGCACCCGAGATGATGCCCCCTCTCGACTCTGACCCCCACGTGGGAGGCACTCAGCCTGATCCAGCTTCTTTTATATTTCCACAGCCCAATGCACTGTCCAGACACATAGAAGACAATCAATGTAATTTTACCATTTAACTGAATTCATTAGGTGCTACGAGTACATGAAAAAGAAAAAGAAAATAATTAAACCTGAGTACTAGACTGCAATTCTGAGTAATTTGTTACCTTGTAAGGTTCAACAAACATTTAAGAGTCCCTATTTAAAGCAGCAGCCTTCAGCTGAAATGATCAAGGGGAAAGAAGAAAAATATAATGAGGAATCAGAGATGCATTTTTTTTTTTATCATTGATGGACATTGTCTTGGATTTCTGAACAGGCATTAGCTCTTTTTGCAATAGAGAAAAGGATGTGCATTTATCTTTCCAGAGAGTCTGCTTAAGAGAACAGAAGTACAGGAAGTATGAAAACAGATTCCAGCTATTGCCTATGCTCACAGCAATTGTCCAGCAATCCTTGCCTCTGCATGGGTGGCCTAAGGAATGCCTCACTTCCAATGATTCCAGTGACTTCCAGAGGTGACATACGTGAACAATCTGACATACCATTGGCCCTGGAATATGTGCTCAATAGCAACCAGGGTCCTATTGTCAGCAGGGGCACAAAAAGAGGAGGAGGGCTGCCCCCCCCACACTTGAAAATGGCCATCAAAAGAAGGTGACACAGTTCTCCCTGAAACACACATCCAGTGGTCCAGCATTCTTATGCTTCCACTGTACGTCCTAACAGAGGACTAGGCCATCTGCATCTCTCTCTCTCTCACTCACACTTGAGCGGTCGGTCACCAAGGAGTCCATGGTCCCTTCCTACTAGCACAAGAATGAGATTGGGTTTTCTCGAAGTGTTTATCAGGAATGGTGTTTGTTTGTTTCTTTATTTGTTTGATGAACATCACTATTTCACCAAGTGCGGTCTGAGGCCATGCATCAGATCCCCGGGGATGCCAATAAAGGATTGGTCTCCCAGCTGGCTTAGCATCCTGGCATCTTTAGTTTTATCAGGCTCCCTCGGTGATCCTGCTTCCCGGCTGAAAAGTTCAAGAACCTCTGTGGCCCTGGCTTCTGACCTAGTGGTGCCTTGGAGCACTAGGGGGCAGCCTGGAACAACGTTTTTTCGCAGGCTGCTGGCTTCCTGCTCCTGCCAACCGACCAGGGCTGCGGCGCCCACATAGTTCTGGCTACAGTGTCCAAGCCCATCCTGGAACCACAGTTTCCTTTAAGAAACTTAGCCCAATTGCCACATCACCAACTGAATCTAGCATGCATGTCCACAAAGACGCAGCAATAAATTCAATTTCTAAAGACAAATTAGACTTTAAGTCATCCTGTGATTATTCATGAAACACTTACACATTGTACACGCAACAGCGGTAGGTATTAAAAGAACTGATTAAAGAAGACATTCTTCCTATTTCTAGAAAAATATGGGAAAGATAAGGCATACATATGAAATCACTTGAAAATAATTATTATTAATAGTAGATCTACTTTCAAATCAATAAAAATAAATAAATTACTAAAGCTGACATGGACAGATGCCAGTATGTGCACGGACAAGGCTCTCCGCCAGTGGCCCTGAGCCGGCCGGGGTAACTGCTCACTGTGATCCCCGAGAAGGCCTGGCGGACGAGGCGGGGTGGGCGAAGGGAGGTGGGGGGCAGCCCAGCTGCAACTCTTCCTAACTCAGGGCTCCTCCTCGTGTCTCAGCAGGTACTTCACGAAAATGAGCGTGCCAGATGCAAATCCGGGAAGAACCAGTGGATTTATCATCGTAGGGGGCCAGCACCTATTTATTTAACAAATACTCCTGAAGCACTACCACGAGCCAGATGCTGGCCAGGCCCTGGGAAGACAGACGCCTGAGCGCTCCCTCGGGGTGTTTACAATCCAGCAGGAGGGACAGACCAGCAAACAGAGAATTAGAAGTAGTAAGTGATAGGTTAAGTAGGAGGTTTGTGGGAGATCATAAGAGAAAAACCTAACCCAGAGACAGGGGGTGATGACAGCCTTCCCTGGGGTGGAGATATTCAATGGAAGAAGTTAAAGGATGAGTTAGGAGCAGCAAGGAAAGAAGTTTTTGAAAGGAAGCAGATACACGAGGAACTGAAAGGAACTCAGTAGAGCTGGTGCAGTGGTGGTGGGGGCTGGGGAAAGGGCAGGAAGCGGGTGGCCGGGGCGCGGGGGGGGGGACAGTGTGGGAGGGGGCAGTGCCAGCAGTGGCCAGCTCAGGAGGAGCCTCGTAAATCCTAGCGGGGGCATCTGGACATCATCCCCAGGGCCTCTGAGGGCAGCTGAGCCGGGGCGGTACCACGATCACATCTGCGTTTCAAGAGGGTCTGCCTCGGCCAGGGTCAGTGCTATCTCCGTGTGTTAACAAACCGGCAAAGCCAAAGGAAATCAGCCTTTCCCTGCCATCAAACCTCTCTAGTTTCCTTCCTCCATCTCCAATCACCAGCTTCCCAGGAAACCCTTTAAAAACGGAGGTCTCTTTTAAAGGTCTGCTTCTAATGCCAGATCCAGAGGAGGCAGGAAGAGCGTAAAAGCTGTGACTGTCATAAGGTGGATTGTCCTTCTCGGGGTACCCCGTGGGCCTCACAAAAGGCCATCTCTGGCGAAGTGGAGAGGGAGGCAGGGCCACAATGGATTGAGAGGAAGAGTGGTCCAAACCCCGTTTCCTAGATTAGATGCCCTAAGCACCTCCATTGAACTGGTTAAGGGTCATACAGAGGGAAAACAACAAACTTGTTAATCAGGGCACAAAATTTATGCAAAATATACAAAGAGAGATCTTATCTACCTAGGTAACTGCTGTTTTATTGCTCTTATTACTGATTTATGATTCTCGCTTAGCTCACACAACAAAACGTAAAACCCTTAATCAGGCCTCCCATCCTTATCTGCATGGTGACAGTAAACCCTAGTGACCAGAAGAAGCATAATAGTAATACGGCTGACTGAACTTTCCAATTAAAGTCTAGTTCCACAATTGTTTGCCTAGGTAATAATCAGAGAAGCACTCTTTTTTTTCTTCTTTTTTTTTTTCACCAACTCCACCCTCAGGCCAGTCCCACAGGACCCTGCACTAGACCCTTATTTCCTAAAATGGAGGCCATATGGGGAACAGGCCTTGGAGTAACACGGGGTCCCCACTTCCGGCCTCACACCCAGTTCCCTTTCCTTCAGAGTGAGGAACAGTCTGTATGCAGGGCCGGGAGCCTCTGGGCACAAAAATAGAATATATGAGCGTTTGGATTTTCCTTTCCTGCCAGTGGACTTACTCAGGAAGAGGCACTTAAACAAGGTTTTTTTTCCTCTCTGTGTTTTTCAAAAAACACGTTGAATGGGGGGAGCCAAACTGCTGAGGAGAGAAGACTTTCCAGCCTCATTTTCTTTGCTCCCCAAACAGGCTCAGGTGAGTCGTCCTTTCCCCCTTAAGTCCGTTTCTGCTTGCACGCCACGCCATCCTCCCACCCCAGCATGCTGCCACCCTCCTTCGCTCAGTCCCCACCAAACCCTAAGCGCCACCCTGTCTCCCATTGTTGAGCTTATAACTGAGACTTCCCACACAGTGATATGAAGAGACATATGATTCAAGCATCCCCGTTCCAGAGATATTATTATAGTCTCAGAAAAAAAAAACAGGAGCCTGCTCTATGTCTGTCACCTGAAATAAACTCCCAGTTCTTTCCCTACTGCTCCCCAGATGCTCAATTCTGAAAATTATTCCGGCTTATTTGGCCGCCCCCAAGGCTCCTGACCCCAGCTAGTGACTGAGGGAGAGGGAGGAGCAAAGGGGCCCTCTGAAGCTGGCCACCTCGGGGGATGTGAAGCACATGCTTGTCACGTGGGGGAAAAATGTGCCGGCTAACCTCTGCGACTCCCTAGAGAATCCAGAGTTTGTGTCTCTGTGCAGAGCTCGGAACAGCCTGTCTGTTCTCCTCTCCCTGTTGTGTGCCTGGCGCTTCCCCAGTGAGATATCTCCTGGAAAAGCTTTTCCTGTGAGGGGTGGGAAGCTTTTGTTCTCTGGGAAATATGGTGCAGCTAATTAAGAGCATTGTCTTTTGAGGGGGGACGTGTCACAGACTGTTTCCACCGGGGGTGAGCGTAGCTGCCTCTGATCATTGTTGTGATGTCGTTGATCTCTCTGCCCTGCTGGGCTAACCGTTTTGGGGGAGATTATAAAATGAAAATAGATATGTGAAGTGAAATCTCCTTTTTTAACATTTTCTCTGCAATGAGTTGAGTTTCTATTACTAACTCATTTCAGAGAAAGACCATCCAACAGTTTTTTGACCCTTACCCACCTAGGAGAAGCTGAAGCTCACAGGACTCAAGTCATATTCTGTTTTACCCCATTTCCTACATAATACACAGGCATGCAGCTAACGTGAAATTTCTAGCAACTATTTTGGTATAGACCTTGATTATCAGCATATAAGTAGTTCAACAGCCCTTGGTTCTTGATCTGAAAAACAGGAGTAGCGTATTTTATGGCATTTGTAGGATCCGGTACTGCCAAATTCTTAAACTATCATGTGAGCTGCGATTGGCCTCACAGTGGCAAATAAAATTAGGCATGAACTTTGTTGAGGCAGCATTTTGCAAGATGTCTCACTTACCTGGTTTGCTCTCTCTGGGTTCAAGAATCTTCATTCATTAAATGCTGCAAATCTTTACTGACCATTTACTACATGCTAGGTAGTGTTCTATGTGCTTGGAATACATTAGGAAACAAAACAAACACAGATTCCTGCCCTCATGGGGCTTATAGTCTGGCTAGGGAAGGTAAACAATAAACAAAACATGATAAATAGATTATATATTAAAGGCAATACGTGTTTTAGGGGGAAAAGAAAAAGTAGATCAGAAGAACGATTGGGAGAGGTTGGGTGAAGGAGGAGACCAACTGGAATAGGGCTGTCAGGATAGGCATGACTTGGTCATTGAGAAGGTAACTGTTGAACGATGACTTGGTGGAGGCGGCAGAGTTAGCCATGTAGATGTCTATGTCGTAGGAGAAGGCAGACAGGTGGCAGGTTCTAGGTCAGCAATGCCCCTGAAGGCCATGGTAAGGACTTTGCCTTTTACTCTGAATAAAAGAGGGAGCAACTGGAGGTTTTTGAGCAAAGGAATGAAATGATTAGGCAAATTTTAACAGAATCGCTGTGGCTGCTATGTAGAAAAAAAAAAGTGTATTAGGGTATCAACCAAAGTGATGAATCCTAGGTATAAAAACATATTTATATATTTTTCCTGGATATATTTTGAAAGTAGATAAAGCCAACAAGATTTGCTGATAGATTAGATATAGGGTGTGAGAATAAAAGCTAAGGCAAGCATGACACCAAAGCTTTTTGGTCTGAGCAACTGGAAGGAAGAAATAAGCATTGCCTGTGAAAGGAAGGCCGCGCCCAGGGCCGGCTAGACCTTGGAAGCTCGATCTAAGAAACTGCCTGTTGTTCTCATCCAGTGCACTCCTCAGAACTACGTGGCAGCAGCTTTGCCGATTACACAGGTACTGCTTCAGTAGGTCTGGAGGGGGGCCCCAAAATATAGTGATGTTCACTTTAGGTTGAGAACCTCAGAACCGTAAAATAATATTTGCTGGGGTTTTGTATTCAAAATTCTGGACTCGATAGTGAAACAAGTGAAAGGACTTATAGACAACTCTCCCACTTTCTGAGATGTACTACATACTGCAGGTCTTCCTGTCAGAATAAATTCCGAATGAAATGCACATAGCTTACAAAACAGTTAAAGCTTAAGCACGCAGAAATGATAAATGATACAGAATGAAGCTGTGAGGTTAAACTCCAATCTCTCTCACTAGAAACTTGGTTATGGGACAGTTGTATCCTGAGTATATTTAGGTTCCTTTGATGCTCACCTAGCGTGGGCTTTATAAACATCAAGCTAATCACCATCCTTCCAGCAGTGACCAGAAGAGAAGAAATGGAAAAGCAAACAAACAAGAAGGCAAGAAGAATTATCTCCAGGGGGGATTGGACGGTGGTTAACAAGCAGCACTATACAGACATACCTTGTTTTGTTGCGCTTCACTTTTCTGTGCTTCGCAGATATTGTGTTTTTCACAAATTGAATGTACGACCTTCCACCGGCAAAAAGATTATAACTCCCTGAAGACTCAGATGATGGTTAGCATTTTTTAGCAACAAAGCATTTTTAAATTAAAGTATGTATATTTGGGTTTTTTCTTTTGAGACATAATAGTATTGCACAGTTAATAGACTGCAGTATTAAGGCAAACATAATTTTTATATGCACTAGGAAACCAAAACATTTATGTGACTTGCCTAATTTCAACATTTGCTTTATTGCAGTGTTTGGAACTGAACCCGCAATATCCCCAGGGTGTGCCTGTATGTGAATATTAACCCAATCGTAAAGGTTACGGATCCTGGTTTCCAGATTTAAAAACTGAGACTCAAGGGGGCCAAGTTCACTTGCTTACACTCAACTAAGAATTTAGCGATAGGACCGGGCTTCAAAGCCACAAATCAAAGGCCAGCTTTGCAGGTTCCCAGGGCTGTCAGTACTTCCTCGTCAGGATTGGTTCCACCAGGAGCTGGAATCCCTCACTGAAAGGAGAACTTGCATAATGAAGCAGCATTCAATGGGGACCTTCTATTCAGTCTGACTCCAGGCCGGAGAGTTCTTTTATCCTGGATCATTTTCTCAAACTATTTATTTCGGCGCGGTGGTGGTGGGAACATTGATGGCAAAATGGCACCTTCTTACTCAATTTTGTTGTTCCCTGTGTGTCTGACTCACACCTGCTGACAGGAAGAGCCTCAGCTTCTTCCTTCCCTGCGGAGCTGGGGGTGGATTTTAACTTGCCCTTGCCCTCCCCATCATCATGAGGACTGTCAGCTTAGTTCTGATTTAAAAACAAAAAAAAGAAAGAAACAAAGCAACTCCACAAACCTTTATTACTCAGCAGGTCACTAGAGGCAAAGAGAGGCTCAATTCTCCAGTCTCACGTGGAGAGAACAGGGCTAGCAGTCAAAAGGCCACCTTTTGACTTGTAAAACAGCAACTAACTTGGCCACAGAAGTTCTTATGCAAAGAGGAGCGACAGGCTCACCTTTCTGCGTTCAACCTTCCTACCAAAGATTTTCTTGTCCCTGAGTGGACTGTCCACGTGATGACATTTATTTAGGGGATGTTTACAGTACTGGTCTTGTTGCCGCTTGCAACAAGGCTAGCCCAGGAGTAAAGGTTGTGCTGGTCAGTCACTCTTGCAGAAAGCGAAGGTGACTAGTAACATGTGGATTAAATCTCCACCCTCCTTTTCCTTCGTACCTTGCTCTAGACAGAAGAGAGACTGTTTGGGGCCCCGCCTGTGGGCTCTGTTCAGATGTGTCCAATGGGGAAACGGGGAAGTAACTCTCTCCGGAGGCAGGACTCAGGTTGCTATTTTCCCATTGTGTTGGAATATTCGACCTTTACCTGCACACTCATTAAGTAGCTAGCAATTGTGCTTTTGCACCTGTCTCCTAGAGTTGCTTTGGGATATTGGGAAAGGGAGCACAATTCAAGAGCAAATTGCTCTGATTAATATTGTATTTATAGTTCAGTCTATCAAGGTCATTTCCCTAGATGCCAGCCTATCTTTGTAAAGAAATACTGTATTAGAGTCTATCTATCCCTACAAGAGGCAGGAGACCAGTGAAGAAGGCAAGTAGGAATAAAAGAAGGATGCACATTTATATATATAAGTTCTTGGTGCCATACATATATATGTCTGGCCCAGCTCTTCTTCCTATTCTGAAACGCCTCTTAGGTCACCTCAGTTCTCTCTTAGACTCTTTGGAAACAAACCCACATCTGTTAATCAGTGTTATTGTTTCTCTCTCCCCTGACAAAACCAAGCATCTGATGATGGTACTACTTTCATTACTAAAAACTGACTTCTAAATCACACAGGCTTGTGAAGCTTGAACTAAAGCCTACCTTCTCTGACTCTGAAAGGAAAAGCAGCCACAGAATCCTGCCCTCTCCTTGAGCAGGAAAAATGAGATTACAGGTATCTGTGTCATGGGGAGAATGGAGGGCCCAGTAGCCTTAAATTACTGGAAACAAGTTAAAACAGTTACCTTAATGTTTCCTTGCTTTTAACAGTCATGTTTACATCAAGAAGACATTACCTCAGAGTCAGTCATGCCGCCCTCAGGAACTTTGAGGTAAATTTTTTGGTTCAGACATCCCCCCTTCAGGGAGTGTAATTCCCTGAGTGCTTGGGTAGAAATAGAATGACCTCATTTCCAAAAAGTTCCAAGTGACCAGCGACCGTCTTGGTGTACTTTATAGGCATGGTGCTCAGTGTCATGTATTGAATATTTATTTTGGGGTTAATGTTAAGAATTTGGGTGACAGGTTTAGATAGAAACATTCCCTTTGTTTGTTCATTCATGAATATTTAGTGAGTACCTCTATGAAGATAAATGATCCAGCACCTGCCTTCAGAAGTAGTAACAGCTTTCTTTGGACTGTCTGCCATGTGTCAGGCACCATTTAAAATGCTTTGCTCAGCTTTACTCATTTAATCTGCACAACAGCTCTATGAGATAGATACGGTTATTATCTCCATTTTGCAGATGACAAAACTAAGGCACAAGTTAGCTGTCTAATGTCGGAGAATGAGGAAGTCGCAGGCACTGAATTCGAATCCAGGCAACCTTGCTCCAGAGCCTGAATTCTTAACCATTGTACCTGATCACCCTGGTCTCAAGTGCCTTGGATCTAAAGATAGGAAACACACAAATGTACTATGATTGAAAGAAGTGTACAAAATCAGAGACTATTTAAGAGATAAATTGACCCCAAGCTACCTATCACTATGACATATATTTTTAGTCACATCCCCTATGAGACTCAAAAGCATGCCTGGGAAATACTTCAATCTAACCCACAATAGGAAGAAACATGCAGATATACTGGTTGGTGGAGGTTGGAGAAGATGTCCCAGAGAAGGAAATAGGTTGAGACAAAGGACAGTTTTCTGGCAGAGAAGCCAGTATCAGTTCAATAAGGCCAGATAGAAGACTGTGAGAGAAGAAAGGGCAAAAGACAGGTTGGTGACAGATGGCAAGGTCACAAAAGGCCAGCCATGCCATGTCAAAAAGTTAGGGTTTTACCTTGAAGGACGTGCACTTTAGACAATCACTCTGAGTGCCCGATAGAGAATGCATTAAGGAAGGACAAGATTGGAAGCAAGCAGACCAGTCAGAAGATGCTCACAGCAATCAATCCTGGTCAGAGGAGGCGGGTGTCTACGCAATGGTAGTGGAAACAGAAATAAGTGAATGGATTCCAGAGATATTTAAAGGTATAATTGCCAGGCTTGATTGGAAATAGGGTACAGATGAGGGAGAAGTTGAGAATGACACCCACATTTCTGGCTTAGGCAACTGGTTGAATGGTAGACCCACTCACTGGCCCAGGGAACCCAGAGGAAGAGCAGGTTGGAAAGAAGAAAGAGGTGAATTTGGAGCAGTTGGATTTGAAGTGTCCTTGGAACTTTTAAGTGGAAATGTTTAGGAGACAGAATGATTGAGATATATATATATATATATATATATATATATATATATATATATATATACCTCAGAAGCGGGATCTAGGCCAGAATTATAGATTTGGGGGTCACGGGTAAATAGATGGTAACTAAAGCCAAGGCTTGTATGGAGTCACCCAGAGAAGGTGTGTAGATTGAGAAATGAATGGGCCCCAATACAGAACACCAAGAGAAAGGGATGGCCATTGAAAGAGCAGCTTTAAGAGAAGATAGTGCAGCCAGCGACGTAGAAAGAAAACCCAGCCAAGTTCAAGGGATAGTGAACCACAGTGCGGAACACTGAGAGGTGAAGAAATAAATGGAGTGAGCGGTGCACCTAGGATTTTGCAGTAGGGAGGTCGTTGGTGTCCCTGGTGATGCAGACTAAGAGAAGTGTTGATGGCACAAGCTGAGATATGGTGGGCCGAGGAGTGAGTGGGAGGTAAATACGTAGTAACACCAAAGGTAGACAATTCCTTAGGGCATGTGGCTGAGAAGGGGAAGAGAGAGAGAGAGCAGGGTTTGCGGGAGAGTATTTGTTTTGTTTTTATTTATTAAGCACAGACTCAAGCATTTTAAATATCAATGAAAGGATTTAGTAGGAAGGGAAAGGTGAACAATGAAGAGTGAGAAAGAAATCAATAGAGCAGGATTCCTGAGAAAGTAGGAGGGTTTGGGATCCAAAAGTCAGGCAGGAGCTTTGGCTGCAGGAAGGAGAACTTCCATTGCAACCACAAAGAAGGAGGATGCAGCGTGTCTGGTGGGAGGCCAGGCTCTAGGGTTGGTGGCGGGAACGTGAGGTGGTTATCGTCGGGTGGCTTGGACTTTCCCTATCAGTGGGTGTTGAGTCATTTGCTGAGAGTGAAGGGGAAGTGACATGTGTGGGCGGGAGGAATGGTTGCAGATTTGCGGAGAGTAGAGAATCTGTGAAAGAGCCGCTTTGGAGAGTAGAAGGGAACATGTAACAAAAGGTCCCAGCTGGGTCTGGAGTAAAATCAGAGACCTCCCCCATGATGATGGACAGTTGTAGCCAAGTTCCTTGCTTTGTATGAAACCCAGCAGCTGGCCCTGGGAAAAGTACTTTATCCTACTCCACAAATAGGTTTGAAATATAAGTGGACATGTCAGCTACTTGACTGGACTGAGAATAAATATTGATGAGAATTAATATTCATTAATGATTCATTTTAAGTGCTGTCTTTACAGTAGATAGGCAGACTCCACAAATCTCATCTTTTCATTAGATTCTAATATCACAGCGTTTTAATAAGTGGTATAAGGAGATGGTATTGCCCAACAGGTAAAAGCACAGGCTCTGGAAGCAAACTTGGGGTTCAGTCCTGATTAGGCTACCTACCAGCCATATGTTTAAAGACCTCTTGTCTGTAAAATGAAGAGGATAAGAACATTTACCTCATAAGATTGTGAAAGCAGGTAATGTATTTGATGAGATAATACTTTTGATGTATTAGCTTTTAAGTTATTAACAGATTTCCTCCCTGGAACTGTTCCTTGTGATCTATTTTTCGAGGTAGAACGAGAGAAGAAGGACGAGCGAGGAAAAAAGGAAAGAAAAGTGTCTTTGTAATTTGGAACCCCCTCAGCCCATTCTCTTACCTCAACTATAACCCACACTGCTGCTTTCCTGGAGGGGACTGAAATGAGCGTGGATTCTGCCAAGGTTGAACTTGGCTTCCACACCAAATCTGAGTCGTGTGACCTTGGGCAAGGTCTTAATGTTGCTGGGCTGCTGTTTCCTCCTTTGTAAAATGAGACTGTTGGAAGGATTAAATGAGACGAGATATGTAAAACACTTTACACAGTGCTTATCGCAGAGTAGGCTGTCCATAATTAAATGCCATTTTCCCTTTACTTCTCCCAGTAGGTTTTAATTGCTCCAGTCATTGCGGTCTCAAATCATTTTGATTATGCCAGCTTATGGCATCTGAAATTTATCAGATGATATTTAAATGCATAAGAGTGCTTAGTGATATCTCTATCTGTTTTCTATTTTGTTTATATTCGAGTCTAATCTCCCCCAATATATCCCTGAGAGCAGAGGCTATTTTTTATTCATATTTATATTTTTATTTCCTGTGGTGCCTAACAAAATGACTGGAACTTAATAGCATTTAATACGTATCAAAATCAGAGTATCTGGAAAAGATTGAAACTAAAACAAAACAGGAAATGCTGGCAATGAAAAGTGAAATAAATGGGTTTAGGGAGAGGGGAAATTCTTATATTTCCAGGAAACAAATCATGTGCACTGTATAGATTTTCATATTATGTCTCATCATTCAATACCTTCCATGTACATCGAATTCAATTAAGTAACATTTCAATTCTTTAAAGAGATAATGGTGGCAGAAATAGATGGAGACCCATCTTTTGAAAATGTTTAATGTTTTAGGTCATGAGCTTAAATGATAGGAACACCTTGTACTGGAGAAATTATATCATTAATCACATTAATGATTTAACTGGTTTCCCAGAGTAAGTGTTTCAGTCCTGTTGTTCCTTATGAAGAGAATTGTTAGGGAGAAAAAGAATTTGCGTGGGAGGAAGCCAGTTTGTATTCTCCATTCAACTAAGAGGACACTTGATAGTAGATTCCTGGTAGATTTCCTGATAATAGAAGCAGGACAACGAACCCGAGGCATTTTCCTTTCCTTTCCCTAGTGTCTAGTCACACCTGAATGACAAAACACCAGCTCTGCACCAGCCCAACTCCCTGACCCCTCCATGCCCACATCTGTCACTTGGCGGCTGCCTCCTGTTCGGGTGTGCAGAGCTCCATGCTGAATGGTACTGTCCTTCATTCAAGGGCACACATCCTGTCAAAGAAATACCATGACACAGCTCTTAGGAGGGGAGGGGGTTCCCTTACAGCCGAGCTCCTCGAGCTTCCCTTAGCGTTGTGGAGATGCACTGACTTTTTAAAGGGCTGAGTCAGGGCATGTTCAAGAACAGAATTACCTTTCTCCTTCTTCAAGTCGTTTCACGGAATTAAGTCCACTGTTTCAGTCTTCTCCCTTCCTTAGGATGATTCTGTTCCTCTCAAGGGTCCTATTGTCTGGCTTCTATTTTGGGGGGTAGGGGATGAGATGGGGCTTGGGGAGTGGGTGAAGAGATCTGCCAATGCATATTACTTGGTAATAATTTTTTTTTAAGTAAAAAATTTATTGGTTTGTTTTTGGGTGGTCAAAATGTTCTCACGTCAAAACGGCCACTTCAAGATGCTCCTGGCATCAAAATGACTGTGTCAACGCTGTGTCAGCTAACCAACTATTATAAAACAGCCTGCATCAAAAATGGCTGTACCCTACACTGGCAGAGGGCTTGCCATCAAAGAAATGCTGTCTCGAGTGTCAGTGCTGCTTATAATAAGAGGAAAAGTTGTGTTTTTCCATTGACGTTTCCACTTTCACTTGGGAGCTGGACTTAACCACAAGGAACCAGATGACAAAGAGGCACCACTCTTCATTCCCAGTGATCAATGCCTTCTGCAAAAAGGAATTAGGGACAAATTAACAGAGGCAATCCTGCTTTTACCACGGAAATTGTTAAACACCCACATTAATTTTATATTCGTGACTTTACACTTCGTTCTCATCACAAAGATTGTCTGGAATTACCTACTAAGAATCAGCCAACAAACTTATGCTAACATGAAGGCAGCCTGGCGTTACTTGTGAACTGCTTACCACCACTGTGTTCAATCACAAGCCTGGAAGAATCATAACACATACGAATGTCCAGAGCTGCTGCCTCCTCAGACATCTGATCAGGGTGCAAAACCTTTCCAGAAGGTTTGACATCAGATACACCTTTCTTGACCTGAATCTTTGGGCCAAGAAAACTTACAGATCGGGCAGAGTCCTGCACTGGGTGTGCAATGCAACTTAACCGTTCCACCTCTTCTTTGAGTGAGGTGCTGTGTTCTCTTGGCTCTCTCCTGCCTCACCGGCAGCTCTTTTTCAGTCCTTTCCTCGTTCCCATTTCTCTAGCTGATGTCTAGATGTCGGAGTGCCTCTGCTCAGTCCTGGGCCCTCTTTAAAAATAACTCCCTAGGAAAGTACATTCAATTCCGTGACTTTAAATAGCATCTGTGTGCTGATTACTCCAAATATATATTTTCAGTCTTAAAATTTCCCAGAACTCCAGATTCATCTATTTATTATCCCCATTTGAATGTCCAAGAGGCATCTCAAATTTATAAGTCTAAAATGGAACACTAGATTTCCCTACCTAAGCCTGTTTTTCTTCTATTCTTCTCTATCTTTGTGTCAAAATGAACTGTGTAATTATCCCTGATTCTTCCTCCTCCTTCCTCCTCCTCCTTCTCTTCCTCCTTCTCCTCCTCTTCCTCTCCTCCTTCTCCTTCTTCTCTTCCTCTCCTCCTTCTCCTTCTTCTCTTCTTCTCCCTCTTTCTCCCTCTCTCTCTCCATATATATATAATCTCCTATTAGCAAATGCTGCTATAGTTACCTCAAAACACATCTAGACTACATCTCCTCTTTCCACTGCCACAACCCTAGTCTAAGCCACCAACATCTACCAGAACTACTGCAATGGCCTCTTTCTTTGCGTGACTGGCTCCTTCACATCACTTAGATTTCAGATAACAGGTCAAGGCTCAAAGAGGTCTTCCCAAACAACCCTATAAGGAGGACCTCCCTTCCCTCCACCACCAACTTGTACTCTATCGGTTCACCTTGTTGGCTTTCTTCATAGAACTTTTCACAATGTGTAATTATCTATTTCCTTTCTATTGACTGTGTTTCCTGCTAGAATATAAGCTCCATAGGAGCAGGGAGTTCTATTCTTTTCTTCTGCATTCAGTCCCCAAGGTTTATCACAGCGTCTAACCCACAGTAGGTTCTTGGCAAATATTTGCTGGAAAGAATGAATTGAAGTCCTTCCAAAAGAGAAAATCTCTTTGAGATTCTAGAAGTTTAAAAGCCATCAATATTTGCCATTGTTCAGAAACACCCCATTCAGATTGGCCACATATAAAATATGAGAAATGTTTATTTAAAGGCATTAAGCCGAGACCGTTTTAAGGCTCAGTTCACACATAATTCTGTAACTACTCTCCAGTTTGTTCCAACCTGCACACCAGGATGGTGACTACATGTGTCAGTTGCTACCATCTAGTTCAGGCACCAACCATTAGCAATGACTAAAGGTTTCCTTTACATAGATTTTACAAAAGACTTAGGAAGAAATAATCACATAGATTATATAGAACCTTTAGTTACCTGACACACAAACATATCTACACTATAAATAGAAATGTAGTCAAGGAATGAGAAAATATTATTTTGCAAACTGGCACAAGAGTTCTTTTTAGGCAAGGAATTGTCTTTGCTTAGAATAATATCTGAGAGGTGCCTAAGGAATGGAAGTAGAGGCTCTATATGGGTTAGAAAGAAACAACAAAAAGATCAACGAAATCCTTCTGCATGAGAAATTGGGACATACGGGAAGGAAAAAAGAAGAAATGAAGGAGGAAGAAGAGTGGGAGAGTGGGAGAGAAGGCTGAGTAAAATGTCAGAAGGCTTAACTTTGGGTTGGTGGAAATAGAGCAAAGAAATCAAGTTTTCCATTTTCAATTGGCTAAGGAGTGCCGCGTATTTGCCATATAACCCCCAAATGCGGCAAACATTATCTTTGAATCTTCCGGAAGGATCTACGACACACAGCTGCCTCTCATGAATTTGGGGTGGGAAATTTAGGAGGAGGAGCTGTAACCCACTGTTGGGTCAGTGCCAAATGAAGATAATGGAACAGCTGCAAGATACAGAGCGAAGAATGGGAATTCAGCAGAAGCCAGAAACCAAACTCCGAGGTTACCAAGGGAATGGGAGCCCAGAAAAACTGCAGGGAGTTTGGGGGAGAGCATTACTTTTATGTATTTTATATAAACTTCAAGGTGATATCTGACTTTACAAATAATCCAGGAGCCACTGACACTGTGGAATTGCTGATAAATATTAATCATTCCTCACCACAGAATTAGTGAAAACACTAGTTAAGGGTGATAGGTAGTGCATATTCTAATTTGTGTCTTCTTTCATCATTCTATCCTAATTTGTTTGTTTCTATTTTCCCCTGTGCTTCCATACTCCAATCTGACCATGTTAGCCATGGTCACTGTTTTGTTTTGTTTTTCATTCTTAGAGTTTGTTAGCCAGAGCAAAAAAAAATTAGATTTATGAAGTCTGCATGGTGAGAGAAGTCTAGTGAAAGCTAAATTTTAAACAATAATAGACAGGAAAACCAAAAGTTTCTAGGAAGAGCCTATTCAATTCAACTAAATCATTTATTCATTTAACTCAAGAAATATATGTCAGATACTCTGCTAGTTTCTCGAACTTTAAATGTGAATAAACCCCAGTTACTTCTCTTGATGAGTTCACAGTCCAGTGGGGATATATAATCAAATAATTATAACACAATATGGTAAGTGCAAAATATAGTAATAATCGTGACATTTATGAGATCATTGACGAGACACACTTAGTGAAGCCTGTGGGAGCGAGTGGTCAGGGTTAGGGATGACTTTTTGAATGAGCTGACAGCTGAGCTGGATCTTAAAGAGTATGAAGAGTTAGTCAGGTAGAGGAAGAGTGAAATTAGATTTAGGTTAGGGGTAGGAGAGGCGAATGGAAGCGGACACGCGCCTCGTAGAAAAGAGAACGTAGGCAAAGGCACGGGAGGAAAAAAAAATGCATAGGCTAAATAGAGAACAACAAGCAATTATGAGTTGCTGTCGACAAGGCTAAGATGCAAATGAAGCTAGAGCAAAATGTAAAGGCTAGATAATGGTGGGCTCTGAATGCTATGCTAAAAAGTATAGACCATCCTCCTACCTGCAATGGAGAAATGCTAAAGAGTTTTAAGGCAGAAAAGTGACATGACAAGATTAGAGTTTTAAATAAATCACTTATGTAACTATAAAGAGAATAATTAGAAAGGGGTTGCAGTAGCATCTGTAGTTGTATCTATATTTGAGGTAGACAAACAAAAAAGATTTGTTAAGAAATTGTTGTTCTAGTCCAGGTAGGAAAGAAAGAAATCCCCATCCGAGGCATGGATAGTGCAAATGGAAAGGCAGGAACAGATCAAGCAGTGCCAAGGAAGTTAAATTGTCAGGGCATGGTAATTGACTGGACCTAAGAGATGAAGGAGAGAGGCTATCGAAGAATTCTCTCTTGGATGACAAATATGGATAATGGGTCATGAGCTAAGATTGTATCTATAGGAGAAGAAACTAGTTTAATGGAAAGGATTACAAATTCTATTCTAAACATGTAAAGTCTCAGGTGCCTCTAGGACAGCCAGAAATGATCCAGAATTAACTAGAACTGAAGGGAGAAATCTGACCTGAAGACACAGCATTGGAATTCATCTCCGTACAGGTGGAAGTTGAAACATTAAGGGTGAATCAAGTCACTCAGGGAACATCCGTACAGTGAGACGAGAGCTGGTCAAGGGAGAGTGCAGGAAGAAGATAGGCCCATAAAGGAAGTAGAGAACGAGGTGTATCCATACTTGTATATGTATTTTAACTGTTGAATAATATTATTTTGTATGAATAAACCAACATTGATCCATTTCTTATACACACACAAACTTTTTCTTTATTAAAAAAAAGTCACTGCAAAAGAAAAAGACAGTAAAGAAGAAATATTCAGAGATTTATGAGAGAACAAGGAGAGTGTGGTGTCATTAAAATAAAAAGTAAATTTTAAGAAAGAAGACATCATTTGTGTCAGATGTAGCTGCAATGTTGTAAAAAAGGCCCAAGGAAAATGCTTTAATTTTATCCACTTAGAGAAAATTTTGAGAGCTGCTAGAGTATAGCAGGTTGATGACTGCTTAAGGAAGTAATCCCTTTGAATATTCAGGGACAATATTTAAACCAGACAAGGACACCTAGCAGAAGGGAAAATTATTGGCCTGTCTCATATATAAATATAGATACATAAAAACTAAATGAAACATTTCTAATTCATTGAAAATACAATATAATCAAGGAAGGTTTAATCTCAGAAATGAAATGATAATTTATTTTTTGAAATCTATTAATATAATTCACAATCTTATCCAATTAAAGGAGAAAATTAAATGATTGCATCAATAAATACAAAGAGAAACACTTAATAAAATTTAACACTCATGTCATGATTTTAACATATCCTTCTTAAAAAACTAGAAATATAAATTAAAACATATAAAGAAATAAAATATTTTAAAAATGCAAAAAAAAAAGAAAACTAGAAATAGATGAGATAATCCTTAAAAACCTACAGCAGACAACATATTCAATGGAGATATCATGAAAACATTCCCTTTAATGTCAGGAACAAGGCGTGGATATTGTATTCATTCCACATTGTCCAGAGGTCCTAACCAATGTAGAAAGACAAGGGGAAAAAAAAGGTAGATTGAAAAGGAACAAACAAAATAATCATTACATGAAAATATGATTGTCTACAAAGAACATTCAAGACAATCTTTGACATGTAATCAGTACTTATAATTCTTCAAGATCAATAGACACAAAATCAATGTTCACAAACCAATAGTGTTTCTACACATCAATGAATTCTCTTTAAGGTGTAAATTTTGTTAAGTTTAGAGTCAAAATCCAAACAGGATATTTGGAATTGGACCAATTGATTCTAAAATATACATGGAAGACTTCAGGGCCAAGAATAGATAAGGCAACTTTGAAAAAGAAAAGTAAGGAGAAGAAATTAACACTGTGGTACTAGAGCGTAAATAGAAAAATGGACCTATACAATAGGACAGAGATCAATACATAAGAGAACTTGGAGTATGATAAAAGTGAAATTACAAAGCAATGAGGAAAAGCCGGAATAGTCAATAAATGGTGTTGGGTCCATTAGCTCCAAATAAAAGAAAAAATTATATCCTTCCTACTGTACTCACAAATAAATATCAAGTGGATTAAAGACTTCAGTGTGAAAAGCAGGGTAATAAAGCTTTCAGAAGATGATAGAAGAGAATATACTTGCTACTTTAGATTAGAGAAGGCTTTTTAAAGACATAAAAAACTTAAATCATAAAAAAAAAGATGCTAACTTAAAATTTCTATTTGAGTAAGATACCACAAACAATGTTAAAAGACAAGGGTAGGAGAAAATATTTACATATACAGCATATACATAGAGAGAACTTCTATAAATCAAGAAGAAGACAAAAATGCAATAGAAAAAACTCATCAAGGAATATGAATAGGCAAGTCAGAGAATTGAAACCTAAATTGCCAATAGTATATGAAAAGATACTTGGCCTCTCCAGAGAAAAATATAAACTTGGATTGCTTTTCATATATATGAGAATGGCAAAATTTTAAATCTGATACTGCTAACTATTGGCTGTGAAGATAAGATGTAAAGATAAGAAACTCTCAAACTCTGCTGATGGGAAAGCAAATTTGTACAAACACGATGAAAAACAATTTGCCAATATTTTGTAAAGTAGACTAAGTGTGGACCCTCTTACAAAGCAATTCAATTTCTGGATATACATCTAGAGAAAATCATAGATACGCACAAAAAGCATTTCTTTAAAGATGGTCACTGCTTTATTGTTTGCAATTGTAAAAAATTGAATACAACTATCCATAGTGGGATGTGTAAATTAATAGTGGACTATTTAAATGATACAAAACTAGACAGCAGTTAAAATGAATGGTCTAGATCAATGAGTATCAATATAGATAAATCTGGAAAGCACAATACTAAATGCAAAAGGTAAATTTCTAAATACTAAATGCAAAAGGATATATCACATATATGTAAATTTCATGAAGACACAAAACAAAAATTCAATAGGAAAAATCATCAAAGGATTTGCATACACACATGTACACATGCACATGTGGAAAGGATACATACTAACTTTAGAATAATCATGACATTTTGGTAGTTGAGAGAGAAAGGGATTGGATGGGGTGAAAAGGAAACTTCAACTGTATTTACAATATTTTCTCTCTTTTTTAAAGACCTAAATAAAAACTAGTGACTGAGAAGTAAGGAGATAGTAAAGACAGTGAGTATAGTCTACTCTTTCAAAAAATTCAGATGGAAAAAGGAAGAAGAAAGATTGGAGGGTGACTTGAGGAGGATGCTGAGTTGGGATCCCCCTCTTCTCTGCTAACTTAATTATGACAATTTTAAGACATACAGAAAAGGTGAAAGAATTACACAGTGAATATCTATGTACTTATTATCTAAATTTTACAAAGTGGATTGTGCTATATTTGGTTTATCACATATCCACCTATCCATCAACACAAAAAGGATGCATTTCAAAGTAAGTTGCAATCATCAGTGTATTTCATTGGTTATGAGCTATATTATTAGATGGAAGAGATGACCACATAAATTGAGGGAAGGAGCCAATGGTGAAAGTGTAGTTGAAAAAAAAAAAAATACAGAGAAAGCAATTGCTTAAGCCCTGAAAGAGGTGGGAGATTTTGGCTTTTGAAAAACAAGAGGGATCGCTCACCCTCTGAGGCTGAAGGGAAAGATAGTGGTGGGGTTGGGATGCTGAAGATCTTGCTCAGTGGCCTCACTAAAACATTTCTTGAGAATGAGAGTTGCAAGTTGACTAGATCTTGAGGAGAGAGACAAAGACCATGTATATTTACTGGAGAGAATGGGAGAGGGAATTGATCAAAGACAAGTTGAGGAACTGGTGGAGTCTCTGAGGACTCAGTTTAGCTTTAATCTGTACCAGCACAAGATTCTAGATTATGTGATTTTCTCTACCCATCAGCTGTTTGAGAAAGAAGAACATAGAAGCAGACAGTAGGAATCTTCTAGAGTTAATGTACCAGGACAGGGTGAAAGGGAATGGAAGAGACTGGTGTGAGAGTGTTTCAGATGAGCAACTATTAGTCCCAGGTGGGGAATGGGACGAAGAGAGTATGGGAATAAAATAAAGCAATCAACAGAGTTGCATTCTCATGGAATAAAGAAACAGCCCCTTTGCTGAGCCACAAACTAGAGAGAACCTTTGTTCTAACCAGGCTCCTTGATATGACTCTAAACTCAGAGACATAGATCAGATAAGAACAAAGTCCTTATGGTTTCCCCAAAAACTTTGTGGCAGCCCTCACAACATCTCTGCACTTTGACAGAATCTTTATCCCACTGGGACACCAAGAAACGCATGCCAAAGTATAATATTTGAAGCCCACCTTTCTCATTCCTGTAATCCTCAGTCACCGATTAAAAGGAAAATGTTTCTAGTCACCTACTTTCTCTTTTACCCTGTCCCCTTGATGGTTTAGTATTTTCTCACTTCTTCAGCTTGTCACTATGAACCCCATTTTTCTCATCTCTTGTGTCTATCACTACAAACCCTTAATCAGCCTTTTCACTGAGCCATAGGGAACCATTATTCCATTATAAATAAAATACCCTACATTCTTAATATTTCTCCACTTCTAGCCTCAAATTAAGACATCTCCTTCAAGTCTGGGGTTTGCCCTGCAAATTTTCCTAGTTGGGGCTGTTCATTCTCTCATCACTTTGTTCTATTGTGCTGTAGAGGGAATAGGGGTGCAGGGGTTGCCTGACCCCGCCCCCATGGCTACTTGCAGACCATTACTCTTTAACTTTCATGTAAAAGGTCATCCCTCTCCTCCTCCCTGCCACTGGGGAAGAGGTTGCTTCCTTTCATTCCACAAAGACTTTGAGGCTAAACTCATAGTCTTCTTTATTCCACATCCTACCACAATCCTACAAATTCAATATCTTAGTGATCTTATTTTTGTACTTCCTTAACCCTAGTGACCTTCTCCTCCATTCTACTTTAGTTATCTTAGGACCATATCTTGTCATCCATTACACCTCTGCAATCTTAACTTTTAATATCCTATTTTCTAACTACTAGCTTCTAAACTTCTAGCTCCTCCCTATTTGTCCTACTAAGGATGTCCTATTATAGACTAGTGGGAAAATAACCAAAAATCCTTCTGGATCTCTTATTCTCAAAACCAGAAATCAACCCTAGTTAATAACAGTGAGACTTTCAGGACCTGTTATGACCATCTTTATCCATATTTAGATGACAGCTTACTAGGGACATGTTTTGGATACTTTTTGTCTTTGATAAGAGTTTTAAATAGGCTCCAGCTATTATAACTGATACCTTGATGCCTTTATTATATCAGAGGCAAAAATGGGCCAGTGTAGCCTCCACATGTTGATCAATTATGATAATATTGCTCTCAGGGTAATATGAGGACAAAGAAATCATTTAAAAAAATCTCTCCTCTAGAATCATTTGTCTTTGTTTTTTTTATTACATCTTTTGAGAACTCATTAAAACCAAAAAGCTAAGGAAGTGATCATTTTCTTTGGCTAGAGTGAATAACTTGGTGTTTCTATAGTTACTAAAAGAACACAGAAATTAATTTGCTAAAGATTACCCCCTTCACAGATTGTGTTAGTTAATAGATGGTTGGTACTGTGTATTCCAGGCAGAGCTGAATTACTCAAAGGATATGGTGTTTAGAGCACTGGCAAAAGCGTGAGCATACAAAAATATAACATTTTAAGAGTTTGATAATTGCCATTTCTAAAACTGTTCTACAGTGGTTATCACTAAAAAAAAAAAAAATCAGAACTTTGTTGCTCTAACACTTTGCAACAAAAAAAAATTTTTTTTTTTAAATGTACATGGGGTGAGGTGAGGCACCTTATTATTTTCAGTGCTTAGAAACTCTAAAGGTTTTAATTAGGCCCCGTGGTTCCTTCTGAGTGTTTTTATTCTTTTGGCATTCCTGTAGTTGAATGCTGAGGTGAGGTCATTATTTTGGAGGAGCATTCGTCAAGAAGAAATGACTGGTGGAGGTCTATTTGTCTCTGGCCCATTCCACTGTTTTCCCAAACAATATTGTCCCTGTTGGTACAAAACAGTGACCTTCTCTTACGGGACACGGGCACTCACAAAATCCCAGATGATTCCTAAGTCTTTCTTAGTACCAATGAATGCTTAAGATCCAACAGTTCTAATTTATAATCACTATCAAATGTTGCTGTGAGGAGTCAGAGATCCTTAAGATTTCTATGTCAGCCTCAGTTTCTCCATTTAGAATATTCACTTTCTTTCTACCTGACAGGCTTCTGAACTTCACTCATGCCACAGATTTGGTTTTCGTCCAATTTCTTTCTACCCAGAATGCAGGGGAATGAATGGCAGCCACCCAACCTCTTGAGGCTTGCTGTCCTAGGCTCTTAAACAAAGAGACTGAGAAAGTAGGGGAATAGTTCCTTTTAAATATAGACCCCTTCTAGGGAGCAGGGGAGATATTTTCTTTTATTGCATTAGATTCTGTTCAAGACTCAGGATGTAGGATGCTCTCTTGATGAGGGACAGACAAGGTTGAAAAGGGGAACATACTGAGCAATGAGGAACAGCTGAAAGCTACAAAGATAGGGCTGTGCTCATATATAAATAGAAATGTTGCTGCTACCCTGATGAATCAGACCAGATGTTTCTCTGATGTCTCTGTTTGGTCCTTTGGTTAAAAGAAAAAAAAAAAAGTATAATTTTGCTAAAATTATATGTGAGGCCAGGAATGTGGAACAAATGCTTTAAGCTTAAATAATAT
>CM053517.1:5853987-5902002 GCA_028627145.1 Eidolon dupreanum
AGGAACAGATGCCATGGGAACTCAGAGGAGGCAGAGATCACTTGCAGCTTGGAGGATAGGAAATGAATTGTTGGAGAATGACACTGGCATTTGATGGGAAGTGGGCTGGGCGGGGGCGGGGGAAGGACTTGAAAGTTTTTTGCAGGCAGAGATGGAGGAAATGACATTCCTGATGCAAAAAATAAGCAGAGGCAAGGGGCAAGGGAAGTGCTGGAGGTACTCTGGGACCAGTGAGCCATTTGGGTTGGCTGTGCACAGGCAATGAATGAGTCAGGTAGCAATGGTGGTTTGAGACCACATTTGGGAGGCCCTCTTAATTTTGCATGCATTTTAGTAGGCAGTAGGGAGCTATTTTTTTTTTGTTTGAATGTGACCTGGTCTGAACTGTGTTTTAGGATAATTCACCTACCTCAGAGTGTAGGGTGAATTGGAAGTGGGAAGTCCTCAGGGGAAGGCGGGCAGCTAAGAAACTAATGCTTAATCCTGGTGATAGCTAACCAGCTGAGCTGGGAAGGTGTCAGTGGGAATGGAAAGCAGGGGTGGATTTATGCAAGCGAGGGTGAAGAGGACTCAAAGGTAACTCCATGTTTAAGCAAGTCTGAGGTAGAACCCTCTAGTTCTACTAATACCAAAGGAAACTCAAGAAGGGAAGGAGTTTGCTTTCCATACAATGAGTCTGAAGTACGGGAAGTGTACCTCAGTGGAGGTGTTCATCATTCATAACCTCCTGACTGGACCTCAGTACTGCAGATGGGGCTGGAATTGGGTATCCCAAAGTCAACGTTATCAAAGTGAGAGTTGAAATTTCGTAGAAGTGAATAGATCACCACAGAATCGAAGAATGAGATAGGAGGAAGACAAGAGAATCTTGAGAAACGTAGAAATCCTTCTCTTAGGATAAACTGGGCGCAGTCGATGTCACAGAATATAATGAGTGCTGCATCATTGTGTCCAAGTGGAAAGGGAATACTGAAAGGGGAAGGCCGACGAAACAGTTTAAAAACTGCATTGCTGCTTAGGTGATTAGCTGCTTAGAGGTAGTAGCTAGGGAGCCAAGAAGAAACCGGCTATAAGAAAATGGTTAAGAGCATGTGTGATGAGGGATCCTCTAATGTGTGTTTGTTTTCTGTCAGACATAGACTCATACCTGGTCCTCAGGTTGTGACAGCCAAGATTCCAAATCCTTATCTTTCCTTAGTATTGGCAATGTGTATACTCAGCACCCAAAGCCTCTGTCTCTCTTTTGGAAATCTCAGATTACAGACAGCCTTTGTTTTTCAGACTATAACTTGGGGAATTCATTTTTTTTTTCTCCACTTGTCCCAAGTCTTGGGTTTGAAACTTGGAATTGAACTCCAAGGATAACAAATATGTGCATCGCTTCTGAAAGCATAGCTCCAGAGGGAAGGAAAAGGAGGCGGGGGTAGGGTAGGCAGAAATGAGACTTTAGCTCTGTTGTAGTTTCACACACAAAGGCCTGTTTGCAAACTCCGATGTAAATGAAGACTGTATGAGCCAAAGATTCATCTTCACAATAAGATCTGCATTACACCAGGGAGAGAACACTGGTGTAAATCCAAGTAGGATTAACTGCCTCCCAACAATGCAGACTGGTTTATCACTTTTGCTTGCTTTACTTCAATATTTTTCTTAAGTAATAATAATTTGTAAAAACTATGAAACAGTTACTTTTGGCTTCACAAGTGTTAGAACAACTCTACTTGCCAAGGGTTAGGGGAGGGGGGATGCTTAAGGCACTTAGATATAGTCTAATTAAAAAATTAGACTAGTGTTTTAATCTATTAACTAGCTATGTTACTTCAGGTAGGTTGCTTAATAGCATTCTATGCTTCATTTTTTTCCCCCCATTGGCTTAATGGTAATTTAAAAAGTACTGGTTCTCTTTATCTCACAGAATTATCGTTCAGGTTGTAAAAGTATTTTCTCTTTAAATTATAAACCTTTGGTAAATTCCAGACATACTATTACTTAGGCAAATTGACAACTACTGCAGCTAGTCTGGGGTCAGGATGGAGAGGTGAAGCAGGGACTTGGAGAGTCTGAATGAAGGAAGGATTACTGGGGGTTGGCAGAAACTTACTTCAGCTCAAGGATGGACGATGCCACCAAGAGAGCAAGCTTGAAAAAAAAAAAAAAACCCTCTGTGAATGTTTCATACACCACTACTAATGCTGCTTTGAGAAAATTGCTTGGGTAAATAGATTCCTTATATATCGACTAATAAGGAGATGCTCAAATTTCTGTATCTGATGTCCATTATTCACTTGCTCTCTGACTTCTGTTACCATGACTTCAACAGTAATTTAGTATAAATAAAAATGCTCTAGCTCTGTGCAATGCCGGGCCCTATAATCTCCTAGCTTCAATACCTTCCCTTGTCCACTCAAGCAATGATTTAGACTTGGAAGTCTGACTCCAGTCTGACCAAGCCACATAGCAACAAGCTTGATCTCAAAAGGTTCTTGAGGGAACAGATTTGAAGTGATCAATATTGCAGAGACATTGTAGACCTATTTGCGCGGGTGGCTGACTTGCCAGGTAACCTGGCTGTTCCTCAGTTTCATCACCTGTTGAACAAGAGGCAGGGTGAGATTATCTTGAAGGTCACTTTCTGCTTCGACATACTGTAACGCTAAATAAGAGTTTGGAGGAAATTACAAAATGCATTGTCATAGCTCTTGATAAGCCCAAATAACACACCAGGAAACCACAAACCAGAACGCGAAAATGTCCCTTGTAGACCAGTCTCTGTGCAAAGTAGGGGCAATTGGGGAGAAAAACTCTAAACAACATCCCCAAAAAGCTGTAAAAAAAAAAAAAGCAACATATATTTGTGGAATTCCTGATCCATTTTAAGTAGCCATATTCAAAAACATCGTTGAAGACCTACTATGTGCAAGGCGCTAAGTGGTTACTTTTCAATTTTTTACTTTGCCAGCAATCTCTTAAACCCAAACTGGTGAATACCGCCTTGGGTGGGCATAAAATTAAAGCCAAGGTCTAGGGAGACAGTCTACAAATAGACCAAAAATAAAACACAAGTGACATCATTAGAGAAAAAAAAAGCCAACAAATTGCAGAGAGATCAAAGGCAAAAAAAAAAAAAAAAAGAGAGAGAGAGAGAGAAACATATTTGGTTAATACTGGGCTTTTCAGCATTTCATGCGCTTGCGAGGCCCGTCCATCCATCCACACCACACTTCCTAACCATGCGATGCTAAATCGATGACACGTCCAGCTTCAGCTCGGACAGGGCGCGGATCCCACACAGATCCCACAGTCCCAGAGCCCGCTGCCAACTCTCCTCTGTGGGAAGGAAGGAGGCGTTGCCCCCAGGGCGACTGTGCAATAAAGCAGCCTCTCCGATCTCTTCGCCCCATAAGAAATATCGGCCCGAATAAATAAGCACATAAACAAACACAAACACATAAGTATGCCAAAGGAAAAGAAAGGGTGGGAAGAGGGGGAACGGAGGCGCTTTCCCTTTCTTTTTAAATTTCCCGCACACCCCTCTTCCTCCCCGCCTCCTCGCGCCGTCTGCACTTCCAGCAGCAGCTCGGGGACCCCGGCGGCGCCCCGCGGGGCGGCGGGGAGGCGAGCGCTGGGAACGCGGGCGGGCGGGGCCGGGTGGATGACTCGGCGCGCGACTTCTCCTGCCTTCGGCGCCCGTCCCTCCTCCGCTCCGTTGCTCGGCTGCACACGCGGCCGCGCGCTCGGCCCTCGATTGCTCCGGCCTATCACCCTGGGATGCCGCCGGCCGCCGCCACCGCCGCGGCTGCCGGGCTTGTGGGATCGGCGGCGGGGCTGGAGCCGCGGCGGGAGCCGTGGCCTGAGCCGTGGCCTGGGAGTTCGGGGGCGGGCCGGCTCGTCCCTGGGGTGGGGGCTGAGGGCGGGGGCGCGAGACCCCGGGGCCAGCGGCCCCCCGAGGCTGAGCCCGCGGGCGCTCGGAGCCCCTGAGGCGGCGGCGGCGGGAGCCGGTCGGAGGGGGCGGCCCCAGGCGGCGACGCCCCCAGCGCAGCCCCGCCGGCCCCGCTCCGTGCCCGGCGCGGGCTGCGACGGACGCCGGCCGGGGCTCCGCGAGGCGGCTCGGAGCGGGCGGGCGGGCGAGCCGCGCCTCCCGGCGCCCCGCTCGCTCTCCCCCGGGAGGGACCCGCACCTGAGCCCGGAGCCACCCGCGGCCGGGGCCACGCTGGATCCGCCTCCCGGCGCGGGGCCCGCCCGCCGGCCGCAGGTGGGCTGCGGCGCGCGAGCCGCCGGCAGTGGGCGGCGGGGACGGGGGTGAGCCGCGTCCGCTCCGGTCCTCGCGCCGCCGCCTCGTCGCTCCGGGGCACCATGGAGCTCTCGCCGTCGTCCGGAGGAGCCGCGGAGGCGCTGTCCTGGCCGGAGATGTTCCCGCGACTGGAGTCCGACTCGCCGCTGCCCCCGGAGGACCTGGACGCCGTTGTCCCCGTCAGCGGCGCCGTGGCTGGTGGCATGTTGGACCGCATTCTTCTGGAGTCAGTGTGCCAGCAACAGAGCTGGGTCCGGGTGTACGGTAAGGACCACAGGCCGTCGCAGAGGCCGGTGTTTATTTCCTTCGCCCAGGCTTTAATTCATTCCCTAATCTCAGCCCCCCATTCATCCTGGGTCAGTTTCCCACATCTCTTTCTCTTGGATGCGTTTCTGACAAGTTCTCCAGACTAGCACTTGGGTAGAGATGTGACTCAGTGCGGTCTTTGGACCTTTTCAGGAACCTGCAGTAAGTTTAAGGTAGAGCTGGGCTATGCAGACTTAATTCTTACGTGATTACAGGGAACTGTCAAGCGATCTTCAAGAACGTCTGATGGAACACGCCATGAAATCAAGTGAACAGAGTTTTGATTTCTTTCTCTTGATTGAGGCAAGGCTGGAAACCAAGATATTATGAAGAAGGTTAGAGCGTGGGATAATAATATAATAAAATAAACCAAAGGTATTTATTTAGTGGGAACAGACTATATAAGCTCTTTCTGAAGCTCAGTCTCCAAAGACAACTGCTGAGCTTGAGGGGTGTGGGTCATTTCAGATTGCAGTATTGTTTCTGGCTCTCTTTGTAAAGTGACTGGGTTGCTACTCAGCAAGTTAAAAGTGATGAACACACTAAAACTTTCCCTTTCTGCATTCCTAGTAACCACCTCTTTAATTAAAACTGAACGATGAGATCCTATTAGGGTGAGCCTTGTGGGAGCATGAAAACCATGCTGGTTTTGAAAACTCATAGCCCAAGAACTTATATCCTGGCATTCAGGACTCACCGGTGGCTTTCCAAAATATTGGAATGTCGAGATGTTTATCACTTAGCTCACATGAATGCAAAAGACATTAGTAATCTGGCTTAGTCTAAGAAGGCAAATTTGAAGCACCTGGGATCAAACACAGTCTTAAAGATGTTATCCTAGGCCTACGGTGATGGAGCACATTATGTTTCTTTCTTCATTCTTCTGAACAGGGTATGTTTATTCAGGAGTGACCAAGACTTAGTTGTCTCTCTCCTTAGTTCAGTGGATTTCAAGACTTCACATCTATCGTTATCAGAAAAATCAGAACTAGGAGTTCAGAGATTTGTGTTTGTGTCTCATTTCTGCCCCTAACGTGGCTGTGTGACTTGGGGCAGATCAGGTCACCTTTTTTAACTTCTTTTTTTCTCATCTGTAAAGTGAGTGGATTGGATTAAATAATTTTTTTTACTGACCCTTTCGGTTCTAAAAATCCAGTTCTTCTGATCAATTCTTAAGGATGTATGTATGTACCATTTTGTATTTTGCTTCATGTTTATATGTTTCTTGATGTTGTTCTAATTAACTGAGATAATTAAAGCAGAGAAGTGGAAGATCATGCAAGGTCACCCAGTTCATTCTCAGCAGATTAAAAACTTTAGCGCCTGATTTTCCATCCACCTGTTAATCCCACTTAGCCGATAGTTTATAGCAAGGTTGATGAGAATCTGAAGGTGAGCTTGAATTAGAGTATGTATTGTGGTTAGCACATTTTCCCATTCTATCCTTCATATCCTTATACACTTCTTTGGCATACTGTTTGTTTTAATGAAGTCAGAGATAGGGCTGTATTACTGCAAGAATAGGTATATATAGTATCTCAGCATATCAGTTTCCAAAACTATTCTCTGGGTTTTCTAGACCTAGGTTAACTATCATTCTTTGCATTTAACCAATAAAAAATATGCACTTATTTTTGTTGTCCATTCCTAAGGCAAGATTTATGAGAGGTGTGTGTGTATGTGTATTTTTAAAATATATATATGTATGTATGCGTACACGTACATACGTATATATACTCACACACACACATGCAGTGCGTATTTCATTGTGAAGTTACAGACTTTCTACTGCATTATAACTTTTTTATCTTCCCTATAAATTAACCAAAAGTTGTTTTTATGTACTTTCCTGCCTCTAAAGCAGCTTGTTCTGAATACTACTTTGCTCTCTTCAGTTTGATGTAAATATTCTGAAACTGTCTTAATGACTCTTGGCTTTTCTATGTTCTTAGGCAGTTTTTAAGTTGCCTATTGTATAACTCTTTGAAGAGCTTTGAAGTAAAAATAATGAACTGTAGAAAATCAATTTGGAAAACACTAGTTTGTTTTAGTTTTCTTGTTTACTTGATTGTTTTTGGGTATTCAAAATCCTGATTGTTTTGGAATATCTGGGTTCTTCTATACAGTTTAAAGAGACTTTGATGAGTGTAATGTTTTTTAAAGAAATCCAGAAACTGGGAAACCTAGTCCAGATTATGCCACTGGGGGTTGAGAACCTGGGTTTTCATTCTGGCTTGGCCACAAATTGGTTGTCTAACTTTGGGCAAGTAATTTTAACTCTGTGGGTCTAGGTTTCTACGTAAAATATGGAAACTGGAGTAATTGGTATCTATGGTCCATTTTAGCTTTAGAGTTGTCTGATTCTATGGCCTGCCCTATTATTTTACCTACAACTTGGCCTAGTGATTCCAGCCTGACTCTCAGGGCCAGGCACCAGGCAAGCCCTTAATGCATTTAAATCATGATTGTCAGGGTATTCTGGGGAGCACTTTAATCAAAAGGTCAATGAACTGAGTTTTAGAAGAAGGAATGTTGAGGGCAGATGTAAATTTGTTTGGAATGTTTTCACAAGATAGGAAGGTAGGGATGAGGATCTTGCTCAGGTCTAGTTCCTTCAGTTTTGAGACCTAAGCTAAAAGAGCCATGTGGGTTTTAAGGTACAGTGCAAAATAAGGACATGTATTAATTGCTTTTGGCTTTTAGCAATGGCTCACATCCTCTGCAGCACACTTATATTTGAAATCAGTATGCAAACAAACTGCAACAACAAAAATACACCCCTCTCCCCAGAACATCTTAACAGAAACTTTTAGAAGACTAGGCACTGTTTTGAGTTTGCTATTGACAGATCTGGATCTTTGGTTGATACCTCTGTCTGTCTGTCTGTCTATCTCCCTCCCTCCCTCCCTCTCTGTCTCTCTTTGTCTGTCTCTCTCTCACTCTCTTGCTCTCTCTCCAGAGCTTTGTGTTTTAGAAAACTTTTCTGGAATGTTCAGAGCTTTATAATGGGTGGATCTATATTTGGAACACAAAGAAATGCACATCTTTGAGACACAACTAAGAGAGAGTGTTTATGCTGTCCTATCCATTTTCTTTTAGTTGTAAAATGTTTCATTTGTTTTATTCCATTATTACAATGTTGTGCCCGCGCCCTGTCAAGACTATAAAATTTTTGACACCAGAGAGTCTGTTTAGTTTATCTTTGTATTCCTATCTTGCCACCCCCTTCATTGTCACCATGTCTAGCAGATTGGTACCTTGCTCACAGTAAGTCAATGTCTGTTGAATGTTGATTTATCTGTACTTTGACCATCCCGATCTCAACCTGACTGATTGTATGGGTGGTAGAGTAGTTTAAACAAAGGCATGCCACAAACAGCTAAATATGGATGCAGAATCCAAGAGCATCAAATGCAGAACATTTTTCAGATATTTATAGCCTCACAGCGAAGTCAATTGGCTGAAAAAGCTCAGCAGCCTAGCAAAAGGAAACGGGAGCGGCAAAGCCAGCCTCACTGTCTGTGCTTTCTGGTAAACAATGCGAACATTAAAATTAACTACTTTACTATGAATGGATAGCGAGTATAGGACATACTTTGCGAGAAATTTAAGATACCAATCTCTAAAAGTGCCTCTGTTGGAGCTTAGCACTCATCAGTACAACAGGTCTGCAGGTGTACACATGGATGTGCTCTTGGATAGTCAGAGGGGAAATATAGTTACCACAATAAAATGATCGCCAAGAAATCATATAGTTTTTAATTTTAATAATATCAGCAGGATTTATCTAAAATATTCAATAAAACAAATAACATCAACGTTATTGCTTAACCATTAAGATACTATACAGCTCATTGTTCATTGATGGCTGATAGGGACCTGCTGGAAAATTTCTTAAGGCTGGTACTATCAGCAGGCAGAAGAAAAAAAGGGAATTAATTATACTGCATCAAATGCCACATGATTCCAGAAGTGTGACAATGGGAATTTAGTGAGAATTTATCATGAACTGCATACGAGTTGATGGGGGCAGAAGTCTTATCTGTTATAGTCAATAATATTACTCATGCTTCACTAATTAAGACAAAGGATGAGATGTATTTTATTGTGTTTTTAGATACTTTGTCTCTATATTTACTTAAAATGTTGCAAGCAGTAACAAGTCTAGGAAGTTGTTTCATTTTGGTCCAGTATGAATTAGATGTGACTAACTGGCCTTACGCAGAATGTTCTTAACATAATTAACTTTTACTTTTCTTAGCAAATCACTCATTCTTACGTCTTAAATATGTACCCCACAATTCCTGTTTTGTTTTAATCTATAAATGAATGATATTGTTCAAGCAAGACTAAAAGTTTTGTGTGCTCTGGCTAGTTGCTTGCTGGAAGAAAATCAGTGAATGGGTACCCAATACATCCCAAACCATGTTCATGTTACTTAAGTGTTTTAATTTCCTCGAATACTGTTAACTGAACTTTTACACTGTTTATTTTAAATTATATTGATTTCAGATAGCCCACTTTTTTCTTCCTTTGAGAGATAATTTGTATATCTCATTTTAATCATGTGTTCTAGTGGTGTTTACAGAAGGACAATTTCCTTTATAGTATCTTAATATTTTTCTATCCCATATCATGTTGCTTCATTGCTGTTTCATTTTCAAAGACTGGAACTATATATCCACAATCTCTTTTCCAAGACCATTTAAACTAGAGTATTTCAGTTTTTTTTTTTTTTTTTTTTTTAAGAAAATATGGTATATATACAGTGACATTAACCTCTTACTGGAGTCTGGAACAACATCTAGGAGTCAGTCTTGTTACTATTTCTGCTAAGACTATAAATAGTGTTATGTTAGAGCAGGTCAGATTTTGCTGCCAAAGAAGCTATGAAAAAAGGGTTTGCAGAGCTTTTTGGATTTAGGAATTGCAGGTGTAGAATTGAAGACCTGTACAAATTTTCTGATATAGGTAACATGAAATTCTAGAACGCTCCTATTTATTTGAGAATAGTTTGTTTATAATGATCGCCTTTATTTATTTATTTATTTTTGGATAAAATTCAGTACATACACTTTAAAAAATGATGTACAATCGTGTCATGTCAAACGAAATTAATTTCTCCGATTTACTAAGGAAAAGAAAAGGGGTTCACGTGACTAAGAAAGTGGGCTTTACTGAGATTGCTGAGGAAATGGTGGCAGTGGAGGGGTTTCTAATGCTTTGTTTCATTAGGAGAATGAGGTGAGGTGAAGCGGAGAATTTATGTCCTTGTTCTTTGCACATTACTCTCTTTAGTACCACAGAGTGATTTGATCACCTTTTAAGTAGGTGAACCACAAAAAAGCATTCAACTAATGACTGAGTTCATCCAGAAAAAATTTAGCTGTCTGCTCCCCTGTCCCTCCCTATTGGAATAACTTTTCAGTAACCAGAGAGGTGTTGGGTCTTGTTAGCCAGGAGGAGTTTGAAGTGTGCTGAGGGCACCGCTGAAATTGCTTCACCCTGTCTTGGCAGTGGGATAATTGCTCCCTGGTGTTTGTAAAAACACCTTTCTTTCCAAAGGCTATCGAGTGTTTCTTAAGACCTGCAGGTAGAGTATCCTTTACCCATTTAATGTAGCTTATTTTCTAGTGAGAAGGCAGCCATCGAGAAGTACATGATACGGAAATCGTAGGAAAAATAAAAAGATGCCCTGAGGCCCAGCACAGTGGTATTAGTGGGTATGCTATAAACAGAAGAAGTAAAAAATGAGCCCTTGACGGGATGGCAAAACTTTATTCCCTAGACTGTGATGCAGAAGTTATCCTCTTATCTTTACAGCAGGGTTCAGATGTTGGGAGTCTGAGTTTTACCTTACCAAGTGTGGGTTACATTGATTACTTGGCTTTGTCTACTTTGCTCGTAAGGGTCTCATTTAGATGTTGATTGCATCCATATCCCTCCATAAATTGTCTTCAGTATTGCTGACATTCTGTCATTTTTAGTAGGCTTTCTAAAAGTACCCCTGACCCCTCTTAGGAGTCTAAGAGATTGTTAAATCATGTTGGTACTGTTTGGGAGACTGAAACGTAAAGAGGAAAATATTTAACATAATGCAAGAAAACAAAATTCAGAATAGTATGGAAAGTTAAAAAGAAACTGTAAAGTTGATCGTCCTGAATACTTTTTAAAACAATCGTTTGTTTCCTCATTAAGGAAACTGGTTCAGGAAGTGCAACTTATTCCCAAAACTGGAGACAAATTCCACAGTTTGTCGGGATTAGAACTCTTAACCTCAGATTCCTCAGCCTCCTGTTTTAGCTTCTAAATCTTACTGCCTCCCTTAGGGAGATGACCTTTTAGAGCTGGAGGTCAGGCACACTCAACAGTGAGAAATACCAGATTGTCAGTTTCACAGTCTTTAAGGGAAATGCTGGAAGTACCATTACCTAGGTAACAGAAAAAAGAAGGGGCAAAACATCCAGAGAGTAGGAGGATGAGAATAATCTCATAGTGATCCTTAAGAAGTAGACTAGAGGACAGATTAGATATTTTCATCTCTGCTTTCCTCAATTCTTTATCCATAAATTTTGTATTCTGAGATTGGAAGTGATGTTTTGGGAAATTTGAATGTTTCATTTATGATGCTTAGAACCCTAGATAATACCTAATAACTTTTTACTTTCCATTTTAATTTCTAACCTCTAATTCATATCATTAAAAAATACCTTATAAAAAATCCAAAGAAAATTCAAATTACCTGTTGTTCCACCTCTCAGAGATAATTGTTCTTTTAATATTTTATTGTATTCTAGTCTTTTCTGTGTACAAGGTACTTGTGCATATTTGCTATCATACTACATATATTTTGTCTCCTGCCTTTTTACTATTTTCTTATGTTTTTGAAAATGTTTAAAAATTTTTCAAATGTATTTTTGTTTTTAAATTCTATTTTAAAAATAGGTAATATATTTTCTTCTTTCAAAATGCAAAAGGTATAAAAGGGTATCCCTGAGGTCTCTGTCACCCCTCCTCCCTCACCCCTTACTTGCCATCTGGCAGGCAATCATCGTCCCTTCCACGTAACCACTAAATGGTTAATGTTCTTGTGTACCCTTCCACACCTAGTCCATCTACATAGAAGTAGATAAATAGATAAGTAAAAACTCTTCCAATAGTGAGATCCAAGAAATTTAGTTAAAAAAATATATATTTGTGGGTTTTGCAAGGTTAATGAAATGACTGGAGCAGGCGTGGGAAGGGGGTTGGCTGGGAGTTCTGGGAGTCTGGGGCCAGTCGTTAGTTGCTTTCATCCGAATTGATATCACCATAACTTTTACTGTGCAACTGCTTTTTTCCCCTTTTTGACACAAATGATAACCCATTAGAGGAACTGATCTATACCTTGTATTATTCCTTTTTCATATCCCCCCTTCACACACAAGATATTAATATATTACTATATCTTGGATATATTTTCCTGTCAATATGTAAAGCAATTCCTCATTCCTCTTATGGCTACATAATGCCTGGATGAGTCATAATTTATATAACCATTCCTCAAGTTTTGCTGGTACAAGCGATAAGGCAGTGAATCTTGAATGTAAGCCATTTTTTTTGTGTATATCTATAAGAAAAAAATCATAGAATTGCTAGGTCACAGATATGTGTATTTGTGATTTTGAAAGATATTCCCAAATTCCTCTTCTCAGGAGTTTTACCTATTTATATTTCACCAGCAGTGTGGGAGAGTGCCTCTCTCCCCACACATAGGGAATTATCAAGACTTTTTGAATTTGACAATCTAAAAGGTGAAAAATAGTTTAATTTTAATTTTTTATATTTCTTATATTAAGTGTGATTGAATATCTTAAAAAGCTATTGAAATCAATCATTTTCTGTGAACTATACATATCTTTTGCCCAATGTTAATAGGTTGGATCTCTTCCTTAGTGATTTGTAGGAACTCTTGCTATCTTAAATAAAGGACTCTTTATCTGCCGTGAGTTGCCAGTATTTTCCTTTGTCCCCCCCCTTTTTTTTTTTTTGCCTCTATGAAGAAATTATTTTTATGCAGTTGAATGTATCAGTCTTTTACAGCTTTTTGGTTTGATGTTAGAATGGCCTTTCCTAATCCGAGGTTATAAGATAATGCTCCCATGATTTGTCTGGCACTTCTTTGTTTTCACTTTTTGCATTTAAATCTTTGCTCCATTTGGAATTCATCCTGGAATAAGGTACAAGATATGGATACAACTTCATGTTTAGAAAGATGGCTTTCCAGTTGTCCTGACATCATTCGTTGAATAATTTATCTTTCCCCTACTGATTTAAGATGACTCCTCTGTCCTTTACTAGATTGCCATTTGTATTTTGGTTTATTTCAAGACTTTCTGCTCTGTTCTATTGGTCTGTCGTATGCCAGTATCACACTGCTTTATTACAGAGGCTTTATAATATGAAAATATAATTTGTTAATGACTAACATGACTTATCCAACCATTATCCTACTTTAGACATTAACATTTTTCAAAATTTTTGTATTAATAGTCTACTGATTATCTTTGTGTACAAGTGTTTGAATTGATTCTGAATTTTTTCCTTAGGCTGAGTTCCCAGAAGAGCATGTTTTTGAAGGCCTGAGACTTAGTGCCAGTTTAGTGTGACCTTCCTGGAAAGCAGTTCCTGCTACAAATTATATGAAAGTATGGATCGTAATTACAGGTCCTGCTTCTGTGCTGCTACTTTCAGCTTATTGAAGTATTTTATATAGATTTCATGTAGTGCTTTAAACATTATTTAGCACATATTAAATGCCCCCAGAGTTCTTATGCTTATAAGACCGCTCATCAAAAACTGAGTTGTTTTGCCAGTGGTACTTCTTTTTGATTAATGGCATATTTCCAAGTGAATAAGAGAAGGGCATGAGTATAGTAGAGTCAAAGCAGTTGGTCTGCTAAAGGTCAAATCCATGACCATGGCCTTATTTATACTATATTAGACACTCCAACTGAAATAACCTGACACAGACACGTAATGTTTATACCCCAAGAACATAGCTGGTGGCTTTCATCTCAGCTGTTCATATCCTGTTTCTAGAACTCTTTGTTTCTCAGAGCATTAAGAAGGAATTGACATTCATGAAAGTTCTGAACATGATTTGAATATAGGTTCACTTAATTTTAGTTTGATGAACAACTGAGATGTGTACCTTATATGGTACTGTGTTAATATCTGAGTTTTTAGCATGGAATTAATTTAGGTATGTTCTGGGGAAATTTATTACAATGTCAAGCAAAGCCAAATTCAGAGAATGGTAACAAGAACTAATGGTAATGACAACAGTAATTTTATTATTTGTTTGTTTGTTTTTATTTTTTTAAATTTATTTAATTGAAGAAATTATGTAAAATTTTTCCCCCTGTCTATTTCCTCCCTTCTCCCTCCCCTCAACAACAGTACTTTTAAACATTCAGAAAAAAGGGCAGGAATAGGAATTGTCCTCTGAAAAATCATGGTTTATATAGATAATTAACCAGTTAACCACATTTTCTTTTTAAAGGACTTTATATTTTTGGAGCAGATTTAGATTCACAGCAAAATTGAAAGGAAGGTTCAGAGATTTCCCATATACCAGCTGTGCCCACACACGCACAGCTTCCCCCGTTTTCATCATCTCTGTCCAGAGTGGCACATTTATTACAATTGATGAACCTAATTAACATGTCATTATCACACAAAGTCTATAATTTACACTAGGTTTGCTCTTGCTATTGTGCTTGGGTTTGGACAAATGTATAATGACATTATAGTATCTCAGAGAGAGTATTTTCACTGCTCTAAAAGTCTTCTGTGATGTGTCCATCTCTCCGTAACTCCTACTCCCTATACCCATTGACAACCACTGATAATTTTTACTGCTTCCATAGTTTTGCCTTTTCCAGAGTGCTAAATAGCCGAAATCATACCTCAATTTTTTTTTTTTTTTTTTTTTATCAGTTAGCTCAGGAGTCCCTAACCCCCGGGCTATGGACCAGTACCAGTCTGTGGCCTGTTAGGAACAGGGTTGCACAGCAGGAGGTGAGCGGCAGGCAAGTGAGCAAAGCTGCATCTGCATTTGCAGCCGCAGCTGCATCTGCATTTGCAGCCGCTCCCCAGCGCTAGCATCACCGCCTCAGCTCCACCTCAGGTCATCAGGCATTAGATTCTCATAGGAGCCCCGGTCCCTGGTGCCGTAGAGGTTGGGGACCGCTGAGGCCAGTTTTGTATAGTATATAATATACACCCGTGAGCATGCCTTGCTAAGTCATAAAGTAGCAGATTTAGAAAGGAACAAAGTAGTTTAATTTTTTGAAATGATGTAGAGCAGTATGAGAGTGAAAAGAAGAATCTGATATTCAATTAATATTATGGAGATTTGTAGGAAATTTTGTTTGAATTAAATTTGGGCAGGATATAACGTATAACTATTTCACTCCCATATTTCTCTTAGGCTTGACTACGCACAGTTTTCTATGTATTTGTAAATTTCATGAAAGCCCCTGAGTGAAGAAACACAAAGCCTTTCTAGTGCACGTTCCTGCTTAGAAATGGGCCAGTTTTGGCCGAGTGATTGGTGATTAGTCTGTATCGACTAATGGCCTTGAAAAGATGGCCAGTACCATAGCTGCCAGCTAACAAAAGGCGTGTTTCAAGTATCAAAAAAACGACTACCTTTAGTGTTTTCTCATAAAGACTTCATCGCAGTTTTCCTTTTTACAAAAAAAAAAAAAAAAAAAAGATTTATGTACTTATTTTGAATCTAGCTTGATAACATGGTTAAGAAAAAATAGTATCATGTGTGGTGATTCCCATTACTGTAGAAAGATACTCCAGACGATTTGGCGTGGCCATATTTCTTGCTTTTTCGTTCAGGTCAGAAAGTCCTCAGTACACTCTAAATCAGTTTAAGAGATTTTTAGTTATTTGCACTTAAGGTTTTTGATATACACCTTGATTGTCATGCCAGAGTGTCAACTTAAGAGAGGCATTATACTGTAATGTCTGTTGGCCGATAATCTTTCTTTTCCTGTAGCTTAACTAGCAATGATAATGTTTCCCTTATATACCCAGTAATATTATTACATTTACTTGTGAGCATATTATATAAAATTATGTTTTACAAAGATTTACAAAGTGGAATCATACAATATTTGTCCTGTTTCTGTCTTATTTCACTAAGCACAAAGTAGCATATCCTTGTAACTTATAGCAAAATTTCATTTTTTAAGGCTGAATAAATTCCTTTATGTGTATATATCACATTTTGTTTATCCTTTAATATGTTGATGGACACTGGATTGTGTCCACCTTTCGGTTATTGTGAATAATGCTGCCGAACACAGTGTGCAAATATCACCTTGCTGTCAATTCTTTTTGATATCTACCTTAGAGTGGAATTGCCAGGTCTGATGATAGTTCCCTGTTTAACCTTGTGAGAAATTGCCAAACTTCCACAGCATCTGTACCTTTTTACATTCCTACCAGCAATGCACAAGGTTTCTAATTTCTCCACATTCTCGCCCACGCGTATTTTCCATTCTTTTTTATTATAATGGTTCTAGTTGGTGTGAAGTGATACTTCATTGTGATTTTGATGTCCATTTCCCTAACGATTGGTGTTGAGCATCTTTTCATAAACTTAATGGCCATTTGTATATTTTCTTTGGAGAAATGTCTGTTCAAGTTCTTCTTTTATATTCTTAGTAGATACATTCATGTTTTTCAAATTGTCAGTGATAATGTTAATTACCTTATATAGTAATCTTAACTCTAATAGTTACAATCGGGAGCATAATTATAATAACAATAATGACAGTAAAACTTTTTGGGTGCTTACTATTAACCAGGCACAGTTTGGGGTGCTTTATGCTATTAATTTATTTAACCTTCATAACTACCCCATGAGGTAAATACTGTTATAATCCTCATTTCATAGTTGAGGAATGAGGGGCATAGAGGTGTAAAGGAATTTGTGCAATGTTATACAGCAAATAAGTGGCTGATGTGAGATAAGAGTCCAGGCAGTTCACTCTCTATACTCTAAAGTACCACATAATTTGGCTTCTCACAGATAAACAATTCAAATTCTTATTATAAAAAGCTTTCAGTGTGGTGTTTGTTAATTTGAACCCTCAAGCTGTAGTTTATGTATGTGTTTTACATAGAACCATAACTATAAAATAGTGACATTTGATCTGCTGGATATGCTTTGGATGTCATGATGTTATTGAACACCTTTGTAGAGTTGTCCAAGTTTGATTAACTGTAGACAACATGAGACAGCTGTAGGTGGGTGAGTGGTGTGAATACGTCTATATTTAAAAGAGTTAAAGTCTGTTAGCTATCTAATTATGTATTTTTAGCAGTGATACAAAATATGAAAATAGTTTTTTCCTATAAAATCATGACATTCTAGGCTCATTATTTATGTTTAATCTAGTCAGTAAGAATGCCAAAATTGAGTCCGTACAGTTTTAAGAACCATGAGTTGTATTCATTTGAGGCATTGCTTTATTTATTCTACTATTTATGTTTCAAGCATCTCTCTGCTTTAATATCAGTAATTCTGAAAAGAGAATCCACTTTCATAAAACCAGGTAAACCCAAACACTGATCACAGCTTAGCCATCTAACATTTTAGAATATTTGTAGAGTTCACATATTTTTCTCTAAAAGCCCAGGACCATGGCTTCGTGGTGGGCTTGATTTGCTTTTGTCTTAGTTTCTCTTGAACTTGGTTATCCTTATGGTGCATATGCTTCATAATTTAAACTTATTCTAAGGTTTGTATTTCAAGGTCTCAGACACTTAAAGCATGATTCATACACAGTAACTTGTGTGAATCAGCTCTGAAATCTAACTTCTTTCCTACTAATAGATTGTAGTTTTTCAAGATCTGTGATTCTTTTGAGCTGTGGGCAGTTTAGCAGTGGAAAGTGAGTTACAGTTTTATGTTCTGATCAATTCATCTTTAAAGATGATTTAATACAGTATATTTGATATTAGGAACATAAACGTTTAGGTGTACTATGTCCTCCTGATGTTCTCTTTAACTTTCTCTAACAGAGTTAACTGGAAATCTTTGAGTAATAAAGTAAATGATGCAGCAATAAATAGTAATCTTTTTGATGTTTTGACTTGAGTAGCTTTTTGGGTTACCATCTCAATCAGGTTCAGTTTTCGAGATGAACTCTAACTCATTTTGTTTAACATTGTATGATGTTTTCATATTTTAGTTAAAAAAGCCCTTAAATATGTCTTCCAAGTAACTGCATTTTAAAATAAACTTACATATATTTAAAAATAAAATATACCTTGAGTGAAGCAAATAGCAAGATCTTATTAATAAAGCGCAATTAAGATCTGGAATATGAATCTTTCAGGTTCTTTTAATGTATTACAGGGAGTCAGAGCAGGATTCCAGTAACCTCCTTTCCCCTTCTTTTCATAAATCACCTGTTATTTATAATACATTTTCAGGTTTTCCAGGTGTCATTAGACTTACTGGTTTCCAGTTTCTGAGACCTACCTGTAACTGCTTTATGAAAATCAGTACAACATTTTCTTTATGTAGGTCACCTTCAGAAATTTTGCAAATAAAATTTTAATCTCTTTTTTTCCAATTTCCTCTTAATATTCCTTTTTAAAAATGTGTAGCTCTTGCGTATGTATGATATACATTTCCTTCCATGTTCCTTATAACAGCTTTGTGAATAGATAAGGTAAAGATGAAGAAACTGAGTTTAAAGCAGATTGTGACTTGCTGAGAGTTAGAGACTCAAATCCAGTGTTCCATCTACTTTGTACTAATAGAAATCAAGTAGTTCTGCTTTTTCTCATTTATTGTCATTATACTCTTTCCCCCAAACCCTAGGCTTCTCTCTGCTTTGTCATGTTTCTCTGTGCGTGGATTAAAACAAAACAAAAGTAGAAACAAAACACCCAGCCCTGGTTTTTTATCATATAGCGTTTTTCGCAAACTTCATCTCATTTTTGCTTTTAGTCTTCCTGATACTGTTTTTCACTTCTGGGGTCCTTTGGAAGGTTTTCAGAGATAGATTTTCTTTAAAAGTTAAGCCTGGCTCTAGGACTGCCTCATTTTTATTTATGGTATTCTGTACCTTGAATACAAAAGGCACCCTGAGTCTTTTCAAAGGAGCATAGAATCCATGGAGCTGACTTCTGTTGTTACCTGCTGAGAAAAATCAATGACGTGCCACCAGCCTGAGACTCATGAAATGTCAACTGAATGGTTTTAGAATTTTAGGTGAGTGTGACAAAATTAGTGTGCTTTATCAGCAATCCTATCATTGTCTAGACAGGTATGAGACTGCTCATTTGTTTTGTAAAGCCAACGTCAGAGTTGAAAAAATTAAGTATTTTGGGAGACACTTTGAGTCAAAAAGAAAATGATGCTGTCTGCTTTAACTATGCTTTAGTCAAAAATGGAGAAAATGAAATTGACATGCTGCTTGTTTAAATGATATTTTCGGGTCTTCAGGAATGAAGACTGTAGTAGGAATGCAGTAAAAATGATTGGGTGTCAAAAATGACACGAGAAGTCACTTATCTGTTTGTGTCCTAGCACGTCATCTTAATGTGCATCCAGGAAGAAAATGAATCAAAACAAATGACTCCTGAACTGACTGTACTGTTGTCAGAAAGAAGCATCTTTGTGGTGCATGAAAAACCTATATTGGGAGAGCTAGAATTTTCATGATCAGTGAAGTTCTATTTATATTTTGGCATACATTATAATATATAAAATCATAACCGGGATCAGTGTAGTTTTTGCACAAGGGAAGAATTAGCGATACCGATTTGTCAAATTTTTTAGCCTAGCTATTCATAAAATGGATCCGTAGTATCTAATTTCCATTTCTTTGCTCACACACTACTCTGGACCATTTAATTGTGTATTATTTAAAATTTAATTTTATCTTTAGGTCATAGTCAAGTTGACCAGAGGCTAGTGGTAATAAATACCAAGGATGTGGATAAAGAATCCTAGATTTTGTGATCACATGTAACATTGGTGCCAAATTCAACCTTTTGTCCCTTATTATTAAAAATGAGTCCCTCAGACCATCAATGTAAGAATCTCTGCGAATGCTTGTTAAAAATGCAGATCCCTGGACTCTGTCTGCCCCCATCTCCCACCAATCAAAATCTCTGTGAACTGTGCCTAGGATTTAAATTTTAACAAGCACACAGGTAATTTGGATGCACATTAAAGTTTGAGATCTCCATTTTCAGAAGATTCAACATGTTATACATACTGCTCTCCTGTTTAAGATGATTAAATCAGGAGATCTGTGAAGGCAGGGAAGAAAAAGATATCTGTTTTCAATTTAAGAATTAAATATGCTGTGTGCCTTAAACTTACACAGTGATGCATGTCAATTGTATCACAATAAAACTGGAAAAAAAGTTATCTGGGGGAGGGAGGAAGAATTAGATTTTTAGAGTTATAATACAAAGCTAACATGTAATTATCGTGTTCATTTTATTTATTGGTTTCTCCTGAGGATGCAACTTGGACTTGAAGTTTATAATTCAGGGCTTTGATCATCTAATGTTTGTTTAAGCAGGCTAGAAAGTACTATAAGGCTTCTAAAGACTACATTTTAGTTCCTATTGGGCTGAAGAAATACAGGTAAGCTGCGCTTTCAACTTGCCGTCCGGTCCCTACCTCATGATACTCTCTCACTCATACTGTTCTTCTACAACTTTTCCAAAATTGGCCTTGATTTAAAATATAAAAACCTTACTGTAAATTTCCTTCACAGGCAAGGTAGAGAATATTTCCATTACCCCAGAAAGTAGCCTCATGTCCCCTACATTCAGTCCCCCTTTCCCACTCCCAGCCCTTGGCAACCACTGATCTAATTTCTGTCCTTTTAACTTTTTTCTGTACTTTTAACTTTTCCAGCACTTCATAGAAATGTGTTCATAGAGTATGTATCAGAATGCACTTCGCTTTTAAAACAATAATATTCTAGTGTATGTATGTACCACATTTCGTTTATCCATTTATCTGTCCTTTTTACATTCTCACCAGTAATGCACAAGGATTCTGATTTTCCACATCCTTCTCAACACTTGTTATTTGTTTTTTTGTTGTTTCATTTTGTTTTGTTTGATAATAGCCTTCTAATATGTGTGAAGTGGTATCTCATTGTGGTTTTAACTACACAGTTTTTTTTTTAACCATATTAAAAACGTTTCTAAAAGTATTATATTTTGTTTTGCTTCTGAAATTAAGAACTTAAATTATTTTTCAAAAGAATAACAGTAAATTTTTCTGTATTCCGATAATGTTGGTGATATTCTAAGCAGCCAAAAATTGGACTGCCCCAGGTTTCCTGCTCTCTCATACTTAGTAGCTGGGACTGTCGAGCAGGTTAGAACAAACAGTTGAAGAATCCGTTTTGTGCTTTAGCAGTTATTTTCCAATTCCTTCTCAAACCCTCTGGCATACACATCTGCATCCTTTTCATGGCAGTATCATCTTACTCACAGAAGGCTGTGATTCTAGTTTTATTACCAATTACTTTTCTCACACCTCTCCTACCCGTGGTGTAAATGTTTGCTAACACAAACATCTCGTGAATTTAAGTTCTTAGGATTGTATTGTCTTGTGAGTTAGAGCCACAGAGATATTGGATTGGGTTTAGGGCCATCTCCCTACTACAGCAAAAAATATAAAAACATATTTAAAGTTTCATATCAAAGTAGTTGCTATTAAAAACTGTGTATGAAAAGTACTCTAACACTAGATTGGAAAGTGGTGATATATGATGCTACATATTAGACTAATTGAGCAAAACATCTCGACTATTTCCAATTAAGGAAGGTATTCTTGAACAGTAGGCACTTCATCGTTCATAAATTATTATGGTGGTGATGAGGGAAATTATATTGTTGATACAGTTGTACATGTTTTAGCCAGTTGGCAGATACTTGAACATGTAAAGGACTAGGCTTGGTGCTAAGTATTAAAGGGGATTCAGATAATTATAATAACTAAAATTTTATAGTGATTACTGTGTGTCAGATACTTCTTCAGGCACTCAGAATTTTTTACTCTTGTGATTTTTACAACAACCATATCCTGTAATCCTCATTTTGCAGATGAGAAAACTGAGTCATAGGGAAGGTAAATAAATATCTTGGTCAAGGTCACCAAGCTCATGGTGGAGCTTCCATTTGAACCCAGGTGGTATGGCTCCAGATCCTGTGCTTTTAACTTATACTCTATACTTGGAAGTAGAAGACATGGCTCCTGCTCTCAAATAACCTGTAGTCTGGTGGACGTGGTAAGTCTCAAACACATGCAGAGATATAAAATATATAATTTTAAAGGTTGTAGACTGTAAATAAATGCTGTAAATAGAAAGATGGGTCCAGTTAGCTCACTAGGTTGGCATAGCAAGATAGAATCAAAATTCTATAGTCCAACAGTACTGCTGCTTAACATTATTGACCAGCTGGGATGGGCTATGCACTGTGCTTGTATACTCTACGTGAGTAAGATGGAAAGTAACACCGTTCTTTTAGGACGGACTTTTTTGTTTACTTAAAAAACACTTAGCCATGCACAAGTAGCCATGTTGAATAGTTTATTAAAATTCTCTCAATTGAAATCTACTTCAATAAAAATGTGGGAAACCTTCAAGAGTAAGTATATTTTATGACCCAACTGCCTCTTAAAGGGATTTCTACTTGCATTACCATTTGAAAGTTGTTCTTCATAATCCATGAGAGATGCTGTGGGGAGGAAGAGAAGAAGGGAACAGTTTCATTCAGTCCCCATAATGACTTTTGTTAACATTGTTTAATGCTTTATGTCTGTGCTAGAAATAGGATGTGTCATACATTACACAGCATGCTGTCATATGCAGTCTGCCTCCTCATGACTCTGAGTAAAACTGACTCAGTCGTTTGAGGCCTGGCCTTCAGTGCAGGAGAAGCAAACATCCACTTAGAGCAGCTAGAGAATTAAGACTATTTTTCATTCTTCGGTCCTTCATTTTATGGCTACTTTCCCCCTCAGTCATGTATGACCTGTAGATTATAAGTTGAGTCTACTCTTCTTTGATTAATTTTATTTCCAGATGTGTCACAGATAGCAGGGTATAGTGATCTTATCAAAGGTTATATTTTTTTAAAGTAACTTTCCTTCTAACAACCACTGTTATCCAGTACTCAATTATAGTGTATTTAAGTATGTTTAAGTTCAGTGTTTTCTCTTGGCTTTGAATTGTTGAGTTTTAGTGACATATACAGCCTTTTAAAAATTAGGCAGCATGAGAAATGCTTCTCTTCTGAATTGGAAGCACTTAAAGGCATAAAGAAGCAGTAGTCCCTTTTTTCCCCTGTGGGAATAACAAAAACAGCACTAACTCTTTCCATCTCCAGGTAGCACGTAGTCATGATACAGCATTCGTTTCTGTCATTAATAGTACTTTCTCTGATTTTTAAAATTTCAAGGGTAGATTATTTGGGAAGAGCACATCTTTTTGGAACTTCATTTGAACTACATAGGAAGTAAATGAAACTCAAGGTTACAGAGGAAATGGAATGTACTTTCAACCACATTGCCTCTTTGTGTGAGAATTTATCATTTTTTTGTATATTTTATATGTCTAATCTTGAACACTGTCTTGACTGCAGTGTATATTGACTTGAATAGTTTTTCATATGGGAAATATAAAGAAGCCAAATGTCACATCCAGTACATCGGAGTTAGTTCCAGTCTTTAGATGGTACCTGTGTGGGAAAAAACCTCAAGGCTAAAGATTTTTTTCTTCACTTTATTGGGCAGATATAATCAAATATTAATCTTGGTCTTCTGACTTTGCTTTACCTGTCATAGGTTCCTTCCTCCCTTTTTTCTTTTTTTACACTTAAAACCAAATTGCAAATAGTATTTTTTGTCAGGCTACGAGATGAATTTATATAATTAAATTTCCAGATAATTAGAGCATAACCCATTAAGTGCCAAGACCCTTTTATGGCAAACTCCTTGGATGGGAATATTCAAATTCGTTTTTTTGCCTCTTGGAAAGTATACACCGAACTTAATTTAACATTCTCTTTGTAACTGTTGGGAGGAGTAGTAGTGATGGTTTTTCCAGAAACTGGACATCAAACTGAAATTTTATTTTATTTCCTTATCTGTCCACAAATTAGATATTAGTATCTTTAGACTAAGGATTAGGCGAGTTATCCCCAGGGAAGTAAACTAATTTTAATTTTTCGCAGGTCACATGACTTATGACTGGCAGAATGCTACAGTGACTTCTGGGCAGTCTGACCACAGAGCCTGAACTCTTAGCCACTAATGCCGCATTACCTCAACTTATTTATAAAAATCAGCGACAGCATGCTACTAGAATGCCCTCAGTGGGTTTTGACATGGCAAGACTGTTCACCCCTATATAAAAATGCCGGTCAGACCATTCTTTTCTTGAGTCTTTGTATCTGCTTTTCTAGTCTTTGTCTCTTCATTTGGAGGCTTTTTAAAAACTAACATCCTACTCTCAGTGTAGCATCCCAGCTTTTGTCACTCTCTTTTTATTTCTTTCTGATCTTCTGTAGGTTTGAAGATCAGATAAGCAAGTTTGTTGGTGTTGTTCGTAATCTAAAAGTGAATAGGTCATAAGTGAGGATAATATAAATTACTAGATAACTTATTTCCAGATAGGCAGTGTTACTATGATAAGATACCATGTGGGACACTTAAGATTGTTTTCCAGAAGGATCAAATACTTTACTGTTCTATTTAAATGTATAGCTTATGTTTTTAGTTCCAGTTATCTTGTTGACACTGTGACATGAGTTTTGTAGATTTATTTCAGGTTATATGAAAAGTATGCAAACAAGCAAACTTTGTTTATTGGAGTTGTTAATTCCAGGAACAAATAAACAGCAGGTACTTTGCAGTCACAATTAAATCCACAAATATTTATTTTCGGCTTATATGCAAGGTGCCAGGTGGGATACAGATAAATATAAAACATGGCTCCTTCCTGCAGAAGTAAACAGAATACAAGCATGTGAAAAGTAAATAATTTCTAATTGAGTACACAATAATTTCTAATTGGATACACAAGAAACCTGAGGACCATTACTTCTGGTGAATAGAACTAAGGTCTGGATATGAGAGAATGAATTTGTGGATTCTGAAATTTGTGCGATGAGTGTTATTTTCACATTGTAGATAGGTTCTTAAGAAAAGAGAAAATAAATAACAACTTTAACCATTCAGTAATGTAGTAGAAGCAGATCCCCAGTGATCAATTGATGAATGATGCCTGTGTAAAGTGGGGGAGATATCTCTCTGGTGTTTAACTTGGAGATAGAATTTGAACAGCAGGATGAATTTTTCTCAAGGTTTGGAGGATGAATGCTATAACTGTATGATTTGTATGACTTTTATGTTGCTTTCATTGACTTTTTGCAATTCAGAAATTTATGATATTTCATAAGAGTTTGAGGCAGGAAAGTGAAATCCACGAATTAAGAATGTAATTTGGTATAATTTGGTGTCTGTTAGAGCTCAATGCTTCATTTGTCATCTTCCTCTTATGTGTCCCTTCTCTTCCTCACCTTCCAGCTCCTGAGTAAACCTGCCTAAGGTCTTTGCCATTTTTTTTTGGGGGGGGGGTAAGGGGTTCTAAATGACATGAAACAAAACACCTGTCATCTGCCTTTTCGTGATCACTTTGGTCTCATTTTATCAGCCACCAGTAAACCTGGCAACCCTCTGAACAGCAGGACAGATTTGGATGTGGCATGTGTACAGAAGATTATTCACTTAATCTAAAAAAGTGCTACCAGAAAACAGCTCCATGTTCTTGGCTGTTTCTCCTTCCTTTTTTGGGTGGGAACATGTTTGGGAGAAGGGATAGTAATTTAAGTTGCTCTGTAACTTACTGTCTAAAACATTTTGAAAATTTGTCTTATATGTAATTAGGCTCTTTAGTGTATTCGGGTTTCCATACAAGTTCTGAGTAGGGCTCTTGCCCTGCCCGCTATGAGAGCCTGTCCGTCGGACTTCTGTGGAGGAGTGTAGGGCAGTCCTGTAAGGGTTACCTAAGTCCTAGCAAAGCCTGGCTGCCGTCTAAGTCAGGCGAAGCCCCTTATCTTCCTTACTGTACTCAGCACTTAAAGGGCACTCCATTTACTTCCATATAATTATGTTCTTTATCAGTGATTGTCAAATCAGGGAGAGGTGTACAGGAGCATGGCGGGGGGCTTTTATAAATAAATAGTTACCTTGCTCCCCAAGATTTTGCTGGGAAGGAAAAAGTTTGAGGCAGATGTTTAGAAGAAATATTGTGTGGAATTTAATAATTGAGAGATTTCTTCTTTATCTATTGCTGTATAACAAACCCCTTAAATTTAGCAGTTTAAAACAACAGTGAACATGTGTTGTCTCACACAGTTGTGTGGGGCAGAGTTTCAGGAGCCACTTAGCAGGGTTGTCCTGGCTCCGGGTGTCATAACATTGCAGCCATGATGTCAGCCAGGCCACGGTCATCCATCTGAAGCCGGTCATCCATCTGAAGCCGTGTTTGGGGCAGGATGATGCTCACTCTCAGGACTGTTGTTAGACTTCACTTTCGCACTGTCTGCGGGCAGGAAGCCTCAGACCCCAGCCACGTGGACCTCTGTAGAGCTGTTGGAGTGTTCTCGGGACATCGCTGCTCGTGTCCCCTAGAGTGAGTGACCCAAAAGAGGGAGCGAGGAGGGAGGGGCAGCGCCTTCCATAACGGAGCCTTGGAAATTATATGAGGTTACTTCCGCCTTCTTTTCCTTAAAAGGGAGTCATGACACCCAACCACCCTTAACAGGAGAGAATTGGGATTCATATTTTAATGGGAGAAATGCTAAAAAGTTTGTGGACCTATTTTAAAACTGAGCAGGGGATATAAAATAAAATTGGTTTCTTTTTCTAATAATTGACATTTAAAAAATATGTTGAGTCCTTCCACTGCAAGGTGTCATGGACTTGGGTAGGTTAAAGGCTCTGCCCTCTACAATTACAGCCCTAGTTGAGGAAGTTAGGCACATACGGAAACAACGAGAAACCAAGGTAAAATATATTAACAAAGTGCTTGTGAATTGCTTTTTCAAATTAACGTCACCTCAATATTGTTTCAGTTTATTCACCTTAATTGGAGAATGTTAAAAACCTTGTCTCTTCATTAAAAAAACAACCAAGAAATCTGCCATTCCTGAGTATGTATTAGTTGAACACCTTAGCATAAATTACAGATATTCTGTAATCTAACTGCCTGATCTTCCTATTATACCAAGTGTATAAAGCATAGAGGAGAGAGAGCAGCATTTTAAGTATATCATACGAGCTCTCAAGTCTTAGGAGGATAGCCATTGTTCCTTTAATGATTCAAGTTAGCTGATTGCTCATATAAAAGAAATACAGATACCAAGTGAGAGTTCTGAATACAGAATTAATTATCCAGGCTGTCAGTTTATAAATCTTTATGTAAACTATTCTCCTTTTTGTAGCGTTGTATTTAATTAAGCATTTCCTCCTGGTGAGATAGTTTCTTTTTGAACGAGAGACATTATTGTGCAGCAGAAATATAGTGGGTTTGGGATTAGACAAACTTGGGCTCGAATCTTTGTTATATATTACCTGGGTGACTTTGGACCAGCTGTTTAATCTCTGAGTCAGTTCCTCATCTGTAAGAATAGTACCCATCTCTGAGGTTTATTGTGAAGAGTAAATGGAAATCATGTGAAGGGTTGCCGAGTAACTCTTAGATACTCAATAAATCTTAGTTACCTTCATTTACCTTCTAAGATTTACTTCAATAAACCTTAGTTACTCATTTTCCTTACAAAATTAAAAGATAAGGCAGCCAAGAAAGGTTTCCTTGAGGAGATATATTTAAATTGAGACCCAAAGGTCCAGCCCTTCCCAGGCAGTGGGAATAGCCTGTGCAAAGCTGCGGGTGAAGACGAGCTTGACAGTTCCGAGAGCTGGGTCTGTGGCTCTGCGCCTGCACACAGTGGGGCTGAGTGCACAGTGGGGCTGAGCGCACAGTGGGGCTGAGCGGGGAGCAGTAGGTCAGAGCCACAGCCTAGGGCCCTTCGGGGTTATGGAGGGTATTTTCATTCTGAATACAGTGGAAATCATAGGATAATTTAAGTCCAAAGGGTTGTAATTCTCATTTCCCAAATTTTGAGACAATAGGCTGCAGTTAATCCTAGAGGAAGGATTTATGTTCTTTTATTCAGAATCTGAGATTCTAACGTTTATGACTTAGTTTCAAGATTTTCTTTTTTCTTTTTTCAAAATCTGATGAATAAACTTTTGCAGAGGCGATTCATTTAGATATATGATCCTTTCTTAGTAAGAACTTTAAAATAAATTCAGAGACTGAGATAAAACCTCCCCCTCCTCGCTGTTCCATTTCTGCTCCCAGAACTGAAGTTATTTTTTCCTCTGCTCTCTTTCTTCCAGTTACTGCATTTTTAAGGACGTTAAGGATTGAGCATTTGAAGTGAGTTCTGTTGTCTCCCTCTGTTGTTTTTCTGTGGAACGTTGCACAGTTTTTACTGTTGGCTAAGCAGATTTTCTAGAACACTTCTAAGGCACATATACTCCCATTCCCTTTTTTTCTCCTCTTGCTAACAACATTCTATTGCCATGCCTCTATATTTTGGGACATATAGTAGAGAATAATGTTGGGGATTAATTTAGTAAGCTGTTAACTTTTAAATGGCTTTTTGAAAGTTTGGGAATTTTATTTCACAGAATGAAAAATCTCGTCAGTGCTTTTAGGAAGAGAGTCAGCTTTAGATGCTGACCGACAATTTCAAATAGTCAAATATTTTGACCTTCAAAATAGTCAACAGCAGAGTTAAGGATTTTGTGAAATGATTTGTTTGTGACCAAAAATGTCATGGCTGTGACTTGGATGATTTGGTTAAACCAATACCAAATACTTACTTTTCTAACTAAATAAAAATATATAATGTGTCTAGTGTGGGTACCATTTTTATTCACCATTTCTGCTCTTCTGGATTGCCAAAGACATTTTGGAAACAGATGCACTCGCTTCTCTCCCACTCAGAAGCACTCAGGAGAGGAGCTGGTTGTGTTCCTACCCCTGTTAGCTGTGGAGAAGAAAGAGGGAGAAGATGACTAATATTTAATGACCCTTTTTAGTGTGTTAGCTAGCATATATTAGACACTTATTTTTCTCATTTAATCCTTAGAAACATTTTTATAACACAGGTGATATTCTCTAAAACTGAAGTTTAAAAAGATTAAGTATCTTGCCCATGGTCACACATCTCTTAAATAGTGCAGTTGAAATTTGAACCCGGGTGTGTCCAATTCTGAAGCTGTGTCTGTCCTTCCTTTTTTAATATCCCTCCTTCCTTTTCTCCCTCCTTTTCCTCCCTTCCTCCTTTCTTTCCTTTTTGATCCTTCTCTCTCTCCCTCTCTCCCTCCCTCCTTCCCTGCTTCCTTCCTTTTTCTTTCCCCTTCTTCTCCTCCTCTATCCTTCTTTCCTTTCTTCTCACTTTCTTTTCTGTCCTAAAAAAACAAACAAACAAACAAAAAAACCCCACAAACTTTTATTATTACAAAAGCACTCCAGGTACATTGTTGAAAATCATAAAATATTAACTTATATTTTATTAAATATTTAGATAAGCAAAAAAAAGCTTAATTTCCACCATTTAGAGTTTACTATTTTATGAACACAATGTTAACCAGCTGACTCTGCATTTCAAAATTGTCATCTCATGTAATGAACTGATTAATCCCAGAGTTTCTTCTTCAACTGATTTGTCCAAACCAGTATCAGTCTAGTATCATGCATTTATTTCATCTACTTGTTATGCTCTTTAAGTAAGTTCCCAAATACAGTCCTAGGAAATAAGTCATTGGCAAGATTCAATTGAGAGAAAATTTACACATTAGCTTCTAAAGCTGGTTAATCTAAATTTTCTGTCACTCTTATATTTTCCATGTGAATGACAATTAAAATTAAGGTTAAATAGGTTAAATATTTTTAGATATGTCAGCTAAGTATCAGATTATCATAGGAATGGAAGAATTGTAATTGACGTCTGAATTTGACTACACAGGGAAGGAACCCGTTTGGAATCCGAAGCTCTTTTAGTCACTTTTATAAAAAGGGGAGAATAATAATTGACAACCATTTTAAAGTCATAAGCTAATTCTCCTGGAAATCCCTGACATTGTCAGATGAATGATATCATATACTCATGTATATTACTATCATAGAGATGGTTCTTTTATGCCTCATTTGGATATATCTCATGTAAAAGTTTTTTACAAAATACTTTTTTAGAATAGTGTCAAGAATTAGAACTGATTTTATCATGCATATTCTCTCTGTAATGCAGCATAAATATCATTGTGTTGGTCTCTTTTCAGAATGGATAGTGGTGGTAAGTTTACATCTATGAGCTGTATAATTTTCAGCAAGTAGCATAACCATTTCATTCATCAGTTCCCTCATTTCTAAAATGGGATGGAAATGCCCTATTTCTTTAGACTTTGAGCTGCAAACATTTTTTCACATTCTAAGTGCTCTGTAATCAGGATGTATTTTTATGATTACTGTGTCTTACTGTTAGTCAGACCACAATAGAGATGAAGTTATATAATAATCTTTTGTTGATACCCTCTAAGATCACAGCATCTAGCCACCTTCATAGATTCGATGATAGCACTTACCTCAAAGGAATCAAATTAGTTTATAAAGTACCTGCCACCTAGGAAATGCTATATAAGTATTAGCAATTTTTAATATCCATTAAAAATATAATAAGAGTGGTCGGCTGATTTATAATTTTAAGATTATATAATACCTTCTCTTTGTGGGACACAAGGCATTTTCCATTGGACATTTTGAAAAAGAAAACAAATTTAATGTTATAGATCTATAATAAATAAAAAGGAGAGAAGATTACTGGACAGAAGAGGTAAGTGAGGTTGATAAAAGTGACAATAAGAAGCAGAAGACTATGATTTATATTTAATACAAGAAATGCAAGTTTGTTTTCTGATATTAGGGAATAGGTTTAAAATATATATATGACTTTTTGAAAGATTGTCAATCTTTAGTGGTTTAAATTTTTTATTTAGATTTCTTTCTATTTCTGATGGGAATAAGGGAACTTTTTAGAGGACCGCATTGTGAAAAATCGAGCCTTAAATTTTGTTCTGATTGTGATTTTTAGATGATGCAGAGTAAATCGAATCGATTTGTGTTATAATTAGTCATTATCCAATTATTTCTGTAACCAGATATATATACCATTTTATTTATATATATGTACACACACACACACACACACATATAAATATATTGCTTCTGACTTAAAATAGAAATCCAGAGTGATAACAAGAGCTTTTGAAGTTTTAAAGCAACTCCTTACCATTAGTCCCTTCATTCTGATTACCAATTTGGTACAGAGTTATCTTTACCTCCATTTTACAGTGCTGAAAGAGGTTAAAGAGCTTCTCATCTTATTAGTAAATGTCAGGATTTGATCCCAGTTCTACATTATTCTAAAACCTCCAAAAGCTGATTGAAGTTTAAAACCTAATTAGTTGGACTTTCCCTTTTCAAACTAGATCAATGAATGCTTCTCAACCTTTCATTCATTATCTCCCCCATGCCACCTCACCCCAGCTTTTCTTTTTTTAAATAAAAGCATTTTATTTTTTAGACTAGCTTTAGGCTTATAGAAAATTATGCAGAAAGTACAGAAAGTTCCCATATCCCAGCCTTTCTCACACACACACACACACACACACACACACACAATTTCTTCTCTCATTGATGTGGTATGTCTGTTATAATACTGAGCCAGTATTTGTACGTTGTTATTAACTGAAGTCCCTAGGTTACGTTAAGTTTCACTCTTCGTGTTGTACACCTCTGTGGGTTTTGACAAATGCACAATGTCATGTAGTCACCATTACACTATCGTATGGAACGGCTTCACTGCTCTAAAAATGCCGTGTTCTACCTCTTCATCCCTCCTCCCCTTCCATCTTCCCTTGAATCCCTAGCAATCATTGATTTTTTTTTTTTTTTACTGTCTCTAGTTTTTTCTTTTTCAGAATACAGTATATAACCATTTTAGACTGGATTCTTCCACTTAGCAGTAGGCATTTAAGGTTCCTCCATGTCTTTTTGTGGCTTGATAGCTTATTTTTTTAATTGCAGAATAGTGCTCCCTTGTATAGTATACCACAGTTTGTTTATACATTTACCTAATTAAAGGACATCAATTTTTGGCAATTATGTATTTGCAAGCCTTCACTTGGACTGGAAAAGCAAAATCTCAAGATGCTACCATGAAGTTTTAATATCGTAGATATAATGTGTATTTGTTGATGTGCTTGTGGCCTTTTGGAGGGCCATCAACCATTTAATAGCTAAATTTTTTTTGTCTTCCAAGAACCATCTTTAAGCTGACCTTGTAGACTACTGTGAAGCTCAGCCATTGTGTTAATATTCTAGGTCGAAGCAAAGAGGAGGGGGAAAGGGCCGAAAGACCACCTTTCAGTTGAGCCAGTGACATGTACACAACCTTCCAGAAAGTCCTGCACAGCATTTCCACTTAATCCTGTTAGTCAGAGTGTAGACACGCAGCCACACCCAGCCGTAAGGGAAACTCAACCAGGTGCCTCGCTGCCCCAGGTAAATGGCGTTCCATTATGAAGGAAGGCAGAGAGAGCGTATAGTGGTTGAGAAAGTAGCATTTTTTCATAGTGAGAGAAATAATAGTTTTTGTTTTCACTAGATATAGTAGGTAACTCTGAAAATATTTGTTGATTATTGAAAATTTATAATAAATTAATTTTAGTCATCTAGTAATATTTGTATTCATCACTACCAAGATCCTATAAATTCCTTATTGGAAAGAACATGCACAATTCCCATGGATTTATATTCGGAGGGCTTTTAAAAGGTACTTCTGGGAAACGAGACAGATTACACTTTGATTTTTCACTATACAGAGGAATATTCTTTCTTACTTTTATTCCTCATACTCAAGCTTGAGTCCTAAGGATTTTCTGACATTATCCTTGCAAACTGATGTAGCCCTGCAGGCTTTATTTAGCTATTGAATCCTTACCAATTCTAATCATATTGCATTGTTTTCCTGATATTTAAAAAGAAAATTAGAGAAAACTTGGGGTATATAAATTATTCTAGAAGACACAATATATTTGTTGGGCCCATTTTTGCTTGTAATCATGTTGCTTTTAAAGCTGTTGCAAGTTTTATTGCTGAAGTGCTTGGGAAACACATTCCTGTCTCATTCTATTATTCTTAGATGATTGAGCTGGAAATGTTTATGCAGCTTTTATAATGGTGACTTATTGGCTGAGTATGTGTGCCTGCTGCTGTCTTTGGCATTTGAATAATGAATTAACTTGTAGGTGGCCATGGGAAGAGAATGTTATGAATGGATTTTGCCTATGTTTTTTTGGTAGCAAATTATATCTGCTGCAAGGTTGCTGTGCCATACCTTTATTTCTTCAGCTATTATAAAGCTATTAATTTTCACAGTGATGGGTGGCAGTAACCTTTCTCACACAGACCTGATCTCAGCATGGTGTATGTCAGGCTAAGCTGTGGGTGGGGATGTCTATATAAAGGCTTGGTATGCATGCCAAGGTTATTTAATAGCATAAAATGCTTCCTTTCAGCAGTAGCCTTTGGCCATTTCCAACTGTTTTAAGATTGGTTCATTTATTTCATACAATTTGGATTATTTATGAGGTTGCAAATTGCAGCCGTAATTAAATCTTTCTTTAACTTAGTTATGCCAAAGTAGATGCTTGTTATAGACAACTCAGATTGCTTTATTATGAATTTTTGTATTAGGAGGATTGGATATTTTAATTGTCTTCTTTTACCTTCCATTCTACTCTCCTTAAGTTTGTTTATACGAGTAGTAAAATGGGTAAGTAAATATGGACAAGCCGTTAAAATATGTATGAACACACAGGCTCCCTTTAGCAAATAAATGAGATTTTACAAGGCAAGATATTCTTTCCTCTCTTCCTTTAAATATAAATGATTAAAAGTATTTCATTAGGGAGTATTATACCAAATGAATGATCTTAACCAGTGAAAAAATGTCCTTTTGAGCTAGATTATTTTAGAACGTAAGCTGCCTAAACTATTCCCTAATTGATATACTAGATATGTGAACATTGAGAAGCCTTTCTAAATTACAGAGAATTTTCTAAATTACAGAGAATGAGTTTATGTTCTTAAGATATTTTTCAAGTATTTGCTGTATTTAAGGGAATAATATACTAGGTATTTGTAAGAATTATAACCTCTTCTATTAAGGAGCATACCAAAATATTAAGTAAAACATGTACCATAAAATAGATTTTTTTGTTTGTTTGTTGTACATATTGTTAATACAAGAAATTCTAAAACCGTGGTTTTAATTAATTTTTCCTCCTTAACTTCAGTATTTCTGCCATTGCTTCTTCAGCCATGGCACTGTTTCCTTCTGCTTATCATCTCTTAATTTTGTTATTTACCTTATATAGTGTTTGTTGTCTTTTCTTTTTCCCATATTTTCCCATGTTCTCTCTGTGAGCAACATTGGCTCAAAGTGACTACTTTTAAAAGGATGCTCTTCTTTTTTATATGAAATCAGAACAGTCCTATATTCTACTAAACACCTTTCCTGTCTTCTTCCCTTCCCTCACCTTCCTAATGGAAGGCAGATTTGATCAAATAATGCAGTCTGAATGATTTTCTGTTGCACTTAAAATAAATTACATTTAACATGCAAATAGGATCACTCTGGTACTTAGTTATCCATTGTCCGACCAGTGGTTATTCCCCTTCATTAGCTAATGGAAACAATTAGACTAGAGACAGCCATTACTGAACTGGATTTGGAAACTGCCTCAAACCCCAACATGTAAACATTGTGAGTTCTGTTGGTGCTGGTTTCTGCTTTAGATGGTTCAACTTGTAATTTTTCCATTTAAAAAAGTATTGCCCTATTTTAGGACAGTTAGAATTGTAAATTCACCTTTTCCAGGTCATTACGGAAGCTTGTTCCTCAAATATTTCATCTTTTATAGATTTTCTGAGATGTTTTTAAAAATTGTTTTTAAAATGGTGATAAAGGCTCCATATTTTTGTATTTCCCTAAATTCTCTTATAAATATAGAACTAGGATATCTAAGCCAATAATTCAGATAATATTTATAACAAAACTAGATAAAGTATTCTCACGAACCTCAAAATATAAGCAAACAAGGAAATAATGCCAACAGTTACAAAACATGTATAACAAAAAAAATCTGTATCAGCACAAGCTAACCATAAAGTATAACAGCACATACTTATTTATGAATGTGCAAGAACCTAGCGAATATTGTTCCCTTGAGCCTTTCCCAAAAACTTACTGTAAAATGGCACTGTCCAGTAAAAATTTCTGCAGTGATGGAAATGTGCTGTTTCTTTGCTGTGCAATATGGTGGACACTAACATGCGCTTGAAACGTGGCTGGTGTAACTCAGGAATCAAATTAATTCTAATTAATCTAAATAGCTGTGAGGCTAGATTTTGATGGTACAGCTATTGAATGAGCATTAGACAACTAAAATAACTGGCATGCCATGAGGATAGGCAAAATATTCCAGACAATAAATGAAGAGGGAATGACAGACTTAAAATGAATGAATGAATTGATGAATTGATTGATTATGTATCTTTAGCTGATAACATTCCCCCAAAGAGAGATAATCATACTGTGTATCTCCTGATGGAAACAGACAATAACTTAAGTAGTCTTGCTACATTTCTTCAAAAAAGATACACAAATAGCCAATAAGCACCTATTAACGATGCTCAATATCATTAGTCATTATAGTAATGCAAGTTAAAACAACAGTATTATTTCTTACCCACTGGAATGGCTGCAATCAAAAAGTCATATATTTACAAGTGTCGTTGAGGATGTGGAGAAATTGGAACCTTCGTACACTACTGATGGGAACGTAAAGTGGTATGGCCATTTGGATAATAGTTTGGCAGAGTTTTAAAAAGTTAATTACAGAATTATAACATTACCCAGCAATTCTACTCCTAAGTATCTAAGAGAAATGAAAATATATGTTTGTCCAAAAGTTTGACATTAACCTTTGCAAATTGATGTCGATGTAGCCTTGCAAGCTTTATTTAGCTATTTAGTGCTTACTAAGTCTTCATTACCATTTGCCAGAATCCCTTCACATTTCTTTTAATTACACCTGTTATTGAGAATTGTAAAAAGTTAGAGCTAGAAGAAACCAGGAGGTCATTTAGTCCATAAACTTCAAGTGCATCTTTGGAATGCTATATATAAAAGTAGGAGACTGCCAATATTAAATGATGCTTTACTATAAAATTTATTATTGCTACAAAGTTTGTGTGTAAGAGTCAAAAGTAAAGGAGTTCCCATTTAAATAGTGTTTTTATTGACTTGTTCAATGGTGAGTGGTTTCAGCCCTATACATCTCATATGAAAACCATTAATTTTTCAAAAAATGCTTTCTTACTAGGGTTACTTTTCATCTTTTGCTGATTTCTAAATGTTATTATTATTTTTTTTACATGGGCCAGCATATTAATGGCCAGCGGACATTGTTTGGCTGCTTTGTTATGTTTGCACAGTATATATCAAGAAGCCAGGTTAGATAGGCAGGGTATGCTTGGTTGTCAAACCACCTTATTCTTTGTTTGTTTAACTCACTGCATACATTTTATTTCAATTGCAAGGCTCCTGTTGGCATATGCGCTTCTGACCCTACCTTAGAACAGAGGGTGGGGCGTCATAGCGTCATGAAGGGATAGGTTTTGGAATTAGACCAACTTGGATTGAAAACCCTGCTCTTCCTCATACATTGTGTGTATCTTTGAACAAAGAAGTTGATCAAGTCTTCTTTACCTCTTTTGTAAAATGGGAAAAATAATATTTTTAAGGATTAAATGAGACAACTTATATGTAGCATCTAGCACATAGTAGCTAGCTACCCCATATGTGGTAGTGATTCTTTCCGTAGACAGAGTTCACCGAAGAACCTCTGGTGTCATGGCAACTTTCTCAAAACATTAGGAGCACCTGTTACTTTGTACCATGTTTTCTCCCCTTGTAATTCAGATCCCTAAATTCTTTGTGGAAATATGTAAATGGATTTCTCCCTTAAAATTTACCTGACACTTCTTTTAATAGGTATCAGTTTCCAATATTTGGCCTCATACCAATATTTCTGAGGTCATAGAAAATGGGATAACATGCAACTGTTAAAAAGCATTATAATAAAATATTTCTTGATGACTTCTAGATCCTAAGGCTTAAATTCAGATTACTGGATAATATTTACTTTTGAGCTCTGTATTGCCAAAATATAGTCTTAAAAAGTCTTAATCATACTGGAACAAGTAAGTTAAAATATAACTTGAAGTTTGGAATATAAACAACAGAATACTTAATTTAGAAATTTTTGGAAAATAAAATATAGCTTTGAAAGAGTGAAAGTTTAAACCTGTATGGCTTAGTGTTTGGAATGAAATAGTGCAAATTGTTCTTACCCTGGTTATTTTTGGTTTTATTTTTGAATTCTTTATCTTTCATATTTTAGTCTTTTAAATTCAGCATGTGTATCATTGCTACAAGAAACATTGCTCATGAGATGATGACACCATAGCATTCATGTGATGATTTCTCGCTGACTATCGTGTATATATATCCTCTAACTAGGCCAGTCACATAATACGGGAGGGTAGACCTGGCATATCTTATTTCAAAGTAGTACCAAGACTTTGTCTTGGCTGACCAGACAGTCTGCTTGCAGCCTAGTAGTTTTCAGATGCCCTAGAAAGTAAAATTAAACAAAACAAAGGGTTGCAATGAAAGCATTTCAAAACAAACTGATTTACACATACACGTGTTCTTTTCTAAAATGCTTTTACTCATTAGACAATTATTGAAGAATAAGAAAGTCTTTTCTTCCTTTCTTTCTTTTTTCCTTTTTTGTCCTTTTGCATGGGTTCCATGAAATACCACTCTGGATGAGTGTGTTCAAAACAAAAATTGAAATAATCATAACTTTTATTATATTTCTAGTCATTCTCTGGAAAAATTGTTCTGTGGTTTTGAAAGCTATGGTAAAACTTGTGCAGAGAATACAAGAAACACAATAACATAATAAAACAAAATAATAAAATTACCACTTCATGAGATAGTCACAAGAATAGATTTTCTTTGAATAACCAAACTCATAAAATGAGATCAGGATCAGGTTGGTAATAAAAGGATCCCATTTATATCAAACTGATTGAGTAAACATTTACTAATGCTGTCTAATGAAGAAAAGATCAGTCAGACAGTGAAAACCTGACTTATGGAACATTTTGAAAGAAGGTAGCTTGATTGCTTTCAATAATGTGCAGTACTGGCCCCGGCTAGAGAAGAATAGAGCAGTAACCAGGACGCTTTTGTAAGAGCGAAAACTGAAACTGAGCGAGACTTGTGCCGAGCACGTTCATCCCTCAGGATCAGTTCCCGAAGGACTGGGACACTGCCGACGGTGGCGTTCTGTCGGGCGTGAGCTCCACGTTCTCTCTGATTGCTTCTCTGGCTTCTCGTTTCACACAGGTGGGGGTTCCCCCAAGTGCCTGTCCTGCTATTTTCTTATTTATTTCTGTTTTCACTCACAAAGACCTCAAACACATTGTATTTCTTTTTCTTTCTCAAATAATCTAAAAAATTGAGATGTAATTGACCTACTGTGAAATTCACCCTTTAAAAATGCACAATGAAGTGGTTTTTAGTATATTACACAATGACTTATGCAACCAGTACCTCTGTCTAATTCTAGAACATTCGTCACCCCAAAGAGAAACCCCCTATGCATTAATAGTCACTGCCCATTTTCCCTTCCCCTAATCTCTGGCAACCACTCTTTTGTTTTCTGTGTTTATGGAATTGCCCATTCTGTACATTTCATATGTATATAGAATCATATAGTGTGGCCTTTGTGACTGGCTTATTTAACTCAGTGTAATGTTTTCAAGGTTCACCCATGTTTTAGCATGTATCAGTACTTCATTCCATTTTATGATGAATAATATTCCATTGTATGACTATACCACATTCATCAGTTGATGAATATGTAGGTTGTTGCTATTTTTTGACTATTATGAATAATGCTGATATGAACGTTCATGAACAAGTTTGTTGACTCGTTTTTAGTTTTCTTGAGTATATGTTTAGGAGTGAAATTTTGGGGTCATATGATAACTCTGGTTAACTTTTTGAGGATGTGCCAAAATGTACCATTTTACATTCTATATTTTAGATTCTATATTTTCCACATCCTTGTCAACACTGTTAATGTCCATCTTTTTCATTATACCCCACCCTAATGGGTGTAAAGTGGTAATTTTTTGTGGTTTTGATTTGAACTTTCTTAGTGACTAATGATGCTGAGTACTTTTTCATGTGCTTGTAGAACATGATATATCTTCTTTGAGGAAATGTCTATTCAAAACCTTTGTTCACTTTTGAAAAATTGTTGATTTGTAAGAATTTTTTATATATTCTGGATACTAGACCTTATCAGATGTATGATCTGAAAATATTTTCCCCCATTCTGCAGGTTGTCTTTTTATTTTTTAGATGATGTCTTTTGAAGCACAAAAATTTTTAATTTTGATGAAGTCATACTTATTTTTTTGCACTTTTTTGTCATATCAAAGAAACCATTGTCTACTCCAGTGTCACACAGAATTATGCATATTTTCTTCTAAAAGTTTTATAGTTTTAGCTTCAAAAGTTACCACAAAGTGAAAAAAACAACCTGTAGAATGAGAGAAAATATTTTTAAGTCACATTGTCAGTATACCAATAAGGAACTAGAATCCAGAATATATGAAGATCCATTCTGCGTCAGTTTTTGTGGGTGGTGTGAAGTGTTCGGTTCAAATTCATACTTTTGCATGTGGATATCCTGTCATTCCAGCACCACTTGTTGAAGACTGTTCTTTCCACATTAAGTTTTTTTTTCTTGGCACTCCTGTCAAAATCAATTGTTTGTAAATGTGTGGTGTATTTCTAGTCCCTTGATCTATATGTCTATGTTATGTCTGTACCACATAGTCTTAATTATTGTAGTTCGTAGTAAGTTTTGAAATTGAGAATTGCGATTGTTCTTATTCATTTTTTTTTCTAAATTGTTTTAGCTATTTGGTGTCCCTTGCAATTCCATGTGAGTTTTAGAATCAGCTTATTAATTTCTGCAAAAATAAAGCCAGTTGAGATGTTTATAAGGATTTTGTTTAATCCGTAGATCAGTTTGTGGAGTATTGCCATTGTAATGATATTAAAAAAATCTTCCAGTCCATGAACATGGGATAAATTTCCATTTAAGTCATCTTAAATTTCTTAGACTGGTGTTTTACAGTTTTCAACGTACACCTCTTCCACTTCTTTTCTCAAGTTTATTCCTAAGTTTTATTGTTTTTTTTTTTATGCTATTGTCAAAAAGAGAAAATGTAGTAAAATAAAGAATATGTGGTAAAATTTTAACATTTGGGGATCTGAGTGAAGAGTATAAGAATTCTTTGTACAATTCTTTCAACTTTTCTATAAGTCTGAAACTACTTCAAAAGAAGTGTAAAAAACACTATATAAAAGTAGGAAAAGGCAGCTAATAGAAATAGAAATTAGCATTTGGACTCCCTAATACTATTTATTAGCTATCATGTCTTATTTCTGGGGAGGCGAGGTGTAAAGTAAAACTGGCTGCATTTCTGAGTTTAGGATGCCAGTCATAACAGCTTTTTGGGGGGACAATCATTGTTATGCCAGCAATCAAATAGATTACTATCTTTTCTATTCTAATTATTGAAAAGTTTGTTTCAAATGGAACAGGCCCCAAGACTTCAGGGAAATGTATTTAATTTTAAGCAAAAATTAGAATGATAAGTAGCATTACAGTGTATGTGTGGGTGGGGGTGTTTAAACCATATTTTCCCTTCTTTGTTCTAAATGCTTTCCTGAAAATTAACTATCATTAAATTTATTTTCCTCCATGAGTGTAGGATTTTTTTTTCTTTTCTCTTTTAAAAGAGATGAAAGTGTGTATGGTTGCTTATTGCGCATGGTATTAAAAGCTTGTTCTTAGGCAGCCCTGTGCTTGATAAATTATTTTGGTGGAGTGATAGATTGTTAATTTTCTCATTTCATTAGACCAAAGTTTTAAGTTTTCTAAGAGTGCATTTTTGTTCTTCAAATATTCGATATATACATGTATGTGTGTATATGTATAACATTATTTAGGAGTAGTAAACATAGTGATTGGGTTTTTCATCACATCAGCCTTAGGGCCAGAACTATGTTTTATTAATTTTTATATTCCTAATAAGTGATACTCAACAAGTGTTTGATTTTTTTTTAGAACTGAAAGGAACCTCATAACTAAACTAGTCGTCCTCCCTAATTTTACTGGTGAAGAAACTGAGGTCCAGAGAGAGTTAATGTCCCTTGTCCAGAGTTGCCTTCCTCGGTGGTGCCTTAACCATGATAGACTTCTACTAGCACTAGCCTGATGCACTATGAAGGCTTTAGTTATAAGTTAATCAGCTAGCGGAATTATGTTCACAACCTTTTCCCCTTTATGCACATGCGCACACACGCATCCTCAGACACAGTTCACCAGACCCACTTTATCCATCTTGGTTGTAGGTGTCAGCAAACCCAGTTTCCCGTAAGGGTTCCCTGATTACACCCAAGCCAAATTTATCTGTTTTCAGCTTCCTGAAATCACAAAACGACCTTGTTTCTTCCTAACGTTGCTAGAAACAAAAAAGATAGAGGAATCTTTTTTAATGGATCATGTGCTTGTGATCAGTCTCAGTGTTGTAAAGTGTGAAAATAATTGCTGTGAGACAATACCTGTGTGATGGTTTAATGGATTTTGAAAGTAATGTATGTAAAAAAAAATTCAGAGCATGTTATTCAAAGAGCAATTTTAAGGTGAGAGTTCTTTATGAAATGACAAAAATCCTCATGGAACTAAAATCAGTAGGTGCCTCATATGACGAAGATGCGGCTAAAAGTTCTATATAGTTTTAAAAGACATAGAGGCAGATATCTCATTATTAGTATGTTTATTCAGAAAAGGAAACAATCAATTAAAAGAAAAAGTCAGTGGAGGTCACTTCTTAGTTTAATTAAATTTTTAATCATTTACATGGATTTTTAGTTTTATTACAGTTCTATCTTATGTTCTGAGGAAGGTATTTCTGATTGTTATTCAAAACAAACAGAAAACTTTCCTAATTGATACATCCAATGATACTCCTCGCCCCCCCCCATTATCTGGCAAGTATTTTTCATCTTTAGCGTTTTCTTTAGTTTTTTGTAATGTGTGTAGGCCACTAGTTATTGGCGTTTTAAGCTATTGAAACCCAATGACAGAATGACAGTGAACTTCATCCCTGCCCAGAAGACTTGAGTTTTAGAGAGATAAAACAATAACAGAGAGAATGAAGACTTGTATTTTCCAGTTAACTATTGTGAAACATAATCAAGTAGATGATTTTTTATGCTTCTTGTCTTATTTGTTATCTATACTGTACAAGATGGAAATGATTTCCAATATAAAGACGAACCTATTTTCAGATCATGAATCAAAATAAGATTTTTAGATAGCTGAGAGTTACTGTATTGAAATCGGCATTTGCATAATTTAATTTTTCTTTTTAAGGTAGTTGTAAGAGGAAAGGATATAAAAACAGACAGCTGCTTTTCAAAGGGAAAACAAGTTTTCGACTATGTCTAAGAGCATTTTAAAAATAACAATTCGTCTTGGATTTAGATGTGTTTTCAATGTTAACTAAACAACCAGATTTTCCTGTCAGCGTTCAAGACTGCTGAGGGTTAGCTTGATTCATGGCACAAGCAGATGGCATCCTACTTCTGACAAAATGAGTAGAAAATTCCTTAAGCACCCACCTGCATATGTTCTATTCTTCATAAAATCCTGTGCACTTTAAAGCTTAAATACTCTCAACAGTTTTAACAAACACATTTATTAAAGTTGAAATTAGAGATAGCACACAAATAAGGAAAATTTGGTCTGATTTTAGATCTTGTGATAAACCAAAAAATGGAAACTGCAGACCAGAAGGTAGACTGTCTTATTATTGGCCAAATACTACATATGTATTCTGTGTAGATATGGATGTATCCCCAAGGAGAAAAATTTTCAGAAATATTACCAGAAATCTTTTTTTCTTTTCACATCTTCAGCTTACTTTGTAAAGGTTATTTTCTTAAAGTATGTTATAAAGGACCAATTTATAATCAGAAGTTCTCACTGGTAATCTATGGGACGGCCCTCCTATTTTGAGTATGATATTTTCTATTCCTACTTTCATGTCTCATTTTAAAATTTTGGCTTGTAGTATGTTCTGTCTTTTCTGTGACCTGTAGGGTCTCAAAGTGGCACTGCTAACTGTAGAGGCTAATTGAAATGCACAATGGACAATTTCTGAGATTTGGGCTTACAAGCTTATGTAGTCAGTGGGGCAGTCACTGTCACAGGAGAAGTGGGTAGTGGGTCACACAGAGTCTCTTTTATAGCCATTCCTATTACTGCTTCTTTTAGAGTTTGTCAAGTGTTGTACAGTTTGTATATGGAAACCAATGTCCTTTAATATGCTTTTGAACATGTGTGATAATGTTGAAGTTAATTGTGGTTCTAAAAATTTATTCTTTACCAATAAAACTATTTTTTCACTTAACATTGAAGATTTCCAAGACAATGAAGAAAGATCATTGAAACGATCCCTAGTTTTCTACTTTTATTGGAGCAGTAATAGAGCAAAAGAAGATATAATCTTTAACATTTAAATTATTTTTAACATTGATATGCACAATTGTCTCCCTGTCCTTTAAAAATATGTCACTTGTCAATTTTTCAACATTTTTATGACTGCTTTCCTTTTTTTTAATCCAGTGTATACTTTAAAAAACCCTAATATCTATTTTTTTTTTTTTTTAATATATTTGAATGTCTCCAAGTCTTACTTAACGATCACGGTTATTTTTACTTCCATCCATGATTGACAAGTTGTATTCACAGTTCAGAAACAACTCAAGGGCTCTTTGGTGACAGTTCTTATTAGAAGATTTTATTTTAGTGAATGTTCATTTATTTTTGTACATCTTTAAATAAGGGCTTACTTGACTTTTCAGTAGGTTTATTTACTTGGATGAGTTCATTTTTGAAAGGCGTTCTTTTTTAATCATTACAGTGGACACTAATTGCCTCCCTTTTGGGGTATGTAACTAGGATGCTGAGCATTGAATAGTAGGTCCAAGAGATGGTTTTTATCTATAACCTTAGAGGAGATACAAGTCAAAAGGTATGTAGAAGTCTTACTGGTCCTGCCGATGTCACTCCTCATCATCGAAGATTCCTCTCCGCAGTTCTCAAGTCTGTGCCCTTTTCCCAACCATTCTATTTATTATTGAAATTTGCGTTTTAGGGTTTGCAACCATAAGCTTTGGATTCAGAGGACAGTTGCAGTTCTACTTTCAACCTTTAAAATGAATGTCATGGTGTTTAATATGGGACAGGACAGTATTAAAAGGGAATGGAGTTTGGTGGTCGGGCTTTTCCAAAAAGCAACCTGTAAAAATTACTAGAGTGTTTCTACTTGCCGGAGTGCTGCCTTCCCAACATTCCACTTCCTATTTTAAAGAAATACACGTCATGGAAGAATGGACAGTTTAAAACAGATTAGCAGTTTGGCTAGTGGTTATGAATACATTTCTTTCCACTCTTAAAATCCTTACTGCGTGACTTTGCCCTTCCCCATCCTCCTCACCCTAATTTATTTTAGATTTGCCTTTTCTTGTTTGGTTTAAACTGCTTCTCATTTCTGAATAGATAAATTAAAAATAGGCAATACTCCCTTGTTACTTGGTTGCTAAGAAGGATTCCAAGACATTTAAAAGTGGATTCTTGACCTTTATTTTATAAGGAAGAAAATGTTGACCAGATAATTAAACATTTATGAACTAGAGTAAAGGGTTTCCTCTCTTTATTTTAACATAGAAAAAGACACAGTAACCAGCTATACTGAGATATAGAAGTTCTGCAGTCTTTCCCTGGAAGTATGTGAAGACATGGTATACACACATTTTGATGGAGCAAAGAGGAAGCTGCTAAGTGAAACCTAACAGCTGTTATCTGTGGGAACGGCTCAGTCATAGTTAGTTGATTCCTCCATTGCAGTAAAATATATAATCAGAAAAGGGAATATCTAATTAGAAACACACTTCTTAGAAAGATTAAAATATTTTTAATATTCATTTACATGTGCAACTATTTAAAATATTTTCTTCTGTTTTACAGCATACTTTTCAAGGGGAGTTCTTTGGTGGTTCTTTTTCTTAGAGTTGGTCATTATGTGTTTACTTTTTAAGCTGATTTTTCTGTGAAGGATGTGCTGTTCATACTTTATGCTCATTTCATATATCTTACTTATTCAGGAATTCTGATCTATCCCTAGCCTTTTTTCAGATCTCCAGTTTTCAAATATTGATCATTCGTGCATCAACATTTGTTTATAATTAAATACACACTTATATACGCACATTTATGCACACACATAAATGTATGTAAATGCCAGTCTGGGTGTTTTCTGTTTCAAATTATTAGTTCTTTTTTTAGTTATTGTTGATTTGAGTTGTTTATCATTCCATTTTTTCCTTCCTCATTTCTCAGTTATTTTTTATGACACTGTATCTCAGCCAGTTTGGGGGGAATGAATTCATTTTGGCTAAATTTATTGGCACATGCTCTTGCTCAGCATAAATCTGATTATCTTTATGTTCTTAATAAATTAATGACCAATTAATTATTACTTAATCAGTAGTCAGTAAATTTATATACCACTCTACACCAACTGTCTTGAGAGTAGGGAGTATTTTTAGCCTCATATAATATGTCTGGGCTATCCAAAAGCAATTTCTAATCCTGAAGACATGAGTCGAAAAGATGAGGAACAAAACACAGGCCTTTTAAAATAATCTGATCTATCAGTACATTGTTCCTGCTCACTCTTACCCTCACGTGGGTACTGGTTTTGTTTTGAGAAGCATCATTACCATGGAGCTCAGGCAATTTAATTGGTAACTGGTTTCTGTCCACAGAATAAAGGCTAAGGAAACATCCGTAAAACCTACAAACTTTTATATTAGCTGAGCAGTTTACGGAAAAATGAAAATAATTGATACTTATTGGTCTGGGAAAGTCACTTTTGAAGCCTGAGCAGTTAGTAGTTTTGAGGGAAACAAGGGCTGACTGAAAGGAGGATAGATCATACTTTGACCATTCGGACGATATCGTACCCATGGAGTTGGGGTGAACAGGTTGGTGTAGGTCAAATCCTACTAGAGAGAATGGTTTCTGTGGCAAAAGTTTTTTTACATAGTACTTAATTAAGCCATTTTCATGAAAATATAGGCTATTTTCATCACATGGCCCATTGGAGATGTTTTATGAAGTTTCGGCCTAAGATGGGAGACTTGAGACTGAAGTGTTGAGCAGTAACCCCTGCCGAGTGTTGCTCTCTGTTTTCACAGTCTCTTATCGGGAGTATGAGAAACTATATCCATAAATTTGCCATCTTACTTGGTCCTATCATTCAAGACATTTTAAAAGGATTTATTATGTCTAATATTTTTAGAATCATTAGGAAGTTTATAGATATATAAATTTTATATGTTCCTGGCTAGTTTTTTTTCATGTTCTATTTCATATGTTGCCTTACCAACCTGAGTGAGATCCTTTATCTTTTTCTCTTTCTCTTCCTTTTTCCTTCCATTCATTCTTCTCTTCTTTCCATTCCTTCATGACAATCCTTTTCAAGCCTTGAACCTGGCCAAGGCCTAACAAAGTTTGGAACTTATAGGCTCTTCCGTGTCTGGAGAGGTGATGATCTAAGAGAAGCCAACTCTAACTTCACCATAATGAGATGGATAAAAATATTCTACAAATTAATCCAAAAACTACCATTTAACAATATTAAATTATAAAGAAGTCTGACAGGTTTTTCATTAAGTTTAATATTGTTATCCCCGGATCTCAACCTTATCCGAGTCACTGTCCACTTGTCACAGCAAATATTTTGTGATGTTCTCTTTACCCTCTCCTGAAACAAAATTCATATGTATGTGTGTATATCTATATCTATCTATATCTGTATATCTATATAATGTACATTTGTACATTTACATCACACACTTAAAGTCACTATAATACCTTAAGTAATATAAATGAGACATATTAAGGAAAGTCATTTAGAATAAAACAATACGTATTTCAATATGTAGATGCTCAAGCATGACTACTTTAGAAAACATTACAAAGTAGTCAGATACTTACACCTGTATATAGAATCACCATATGATTGTGGTGGCATAACGGAGTGCTTCACTGGCAGTTAAAATACCACAAGCAGTGTTGCCACTAGTTACATGATTTTCCAAAAGGGTAAACAACTTTGATAAATTTCCAAACATAGCAAAATAAGATCTTTATTTATATTTGGTAATTTCATTCCTAGAAATCCAGTGTATGTTAAAATTGTACAGAAATACCTTATGTTTCTGTGTAGAACAGATTTAAGTTTCAGGCTTAGGTAGCTACTTCGCCCACGCGAGTGTCTAGTAGGATATTCTCTACTACGTGGCATATCCATGCATTCTAAAATGCTTAACATGCATGTTCTTTTTCCATCCGCTTTCCCCAGGTCGGGGAGGAGAGAATTCTAAATCTCGGCAGAAACCTCTGGTTACTGTGGTAACCAAAAACACCCTCATAAATGTCTAAAGTGCCTCCTAGGGGTGCACAGCCCCCATCTTGAACCATTGCCCTGGGGAAAGGTCAGTGGAAAATAGTGCTAAGGGTTCAGTGTGCCTCTAGTCAGGCATTTGCGGCCCATTCAGATAATGATGTTTATCATAGGATACGTGGAATGAAGGAAATATAAAAGACCATTATCACATTGTAGTGTACATCTAAATATAGTGGTCGCGTTAGCTTAAAGTGTATAAATCTATCATTCTTTTTTAAGGCAAAAGGTCCTAATCTGGGTTTGGGTACTCCTTGAAGTTATGCAGCAACTTGCGTATTTGTTTCTTCTGGGCAGATAGTAAATAGTTTTGAGTAAATCCCTAAAAGACCCCCTGAGGTCAGGAAGCAGTGTAATGAGGGTGGAAGGAGTCTCCTGCTGTGACCTTTGGAGCTCAGTGGCACC
>CM053517.1:5902102-6039668 GCA_028627145.1 Eidolon dupreanum
TTATGGTGACATTGGTTAACAAAATCCAGTAAGTTTCAGGTGTACAATTTAGCAATAAGGTGTAACACACACGCACGCACGCACGCGCGCACACACACACACACACACACACTCTGCATTGTTTGTTTACTGCCATAGTTAGACTTCTTTCTGTCACCACTTATTTGACCCCTTTTACCCCTTACTCCATCTACCTCCCCTCTCCTCCCCCACCCCCTACCCTCTAGTAACCACTAGTCTGTTGTCCATGTTCATGAGTCTCTGTTTGTTTGTCCTGACAACTTTCTTTTGACTAGAAGAAGGAGGGATTAAAATCCATTTTTAATCCATTTTTGAAAACTCAGGTCTTTTAAAACCATGGCATTAAAACTCAGAAGAAAAGCTAACATCTTGTTATCCAGTCTTTATCCTGCCACATTTCAGGAGAATTTTAATTACCGGATAAAGCTTTTCAGGATATCAGTTATATCAAGCAAACTTTAAAAAAAAAATTAAATATTTTATATTGTAATCAAATTTAACATTTAAAAAATTTTAAACGAGAGACTTTTTAACCCTACTTTACCTTCCCCTCTTTTATTCCTATATGTGTGACCATAGTTTGTATCTCATGAAAATTACTTTTAAGAGATGCAGTGACATTAAGACAAATTTTACTTAGTTGATACAACCTCTTCCTTTTGCTTGTTACTTATTCCAAGAAGTTTCAAGAAAAATCTTTGTTCCCTAACTAATGAGTATGATATGAAAAAAGCATTAGCATATAATCTTTTTCTTCTCTTGGAAAATGTCAGTCATATTCTTCAACTTCTCTTTAAATACTTGATTTGCCAACTAAGGTTAATGTTTACCTGGTAATACAGTTTCCACTATATTGGAAAATTCTAAAAGCTTTCATCAATTTTTGCTGAGACAAAAGGGGCACATACTTTTCTAACATAATCAGAATGATATCTTCACATGCTTTCATGTGAGAATATCATGGGAATAGAAGAGTTAATGAGGACTTCTCTTACCAGGCTGGTACTTACGTTATGAATTTCATAGGTTAGATGAAATTAAACTGTTTCTAGACCAAATTCCCTAAATGATTAGATTGTGTTGGAGATGAGTTATAATTAGGTCAGATAAGAAGTCCTGAACAGATAAACGAGAGGCTAATTAGTTTCCTGGTTCTGCCTCTGGATTTAAGCGGTGTAAAGGGTTCACGTATGAACCCTTTGACTTTGGCGTTTACTTTCCAAGGACAATTGCAGGCAGCAGCTAGTTCCTTCATGAGCTAAATTCAGCTCCTTCCTGAGCTTGTTTTAAAAAATAATCATCCTTGCCAGAGTTCAGCTTCTGAGTTGCCTGTTTTCAAATCAGTAAAAATTATTGTTAAATCCTGATTGCTGTGTATTGCTCACCTAGAGTCCCAAGAAGCTTTTAGGAAAGTTTTGCTGTTTTGTGTAACTTTCAACACTTCTGTGAGATAAGATAGTAAGAATCATGTAGTACAGGGCACATTTTGTTAATAAGAAAGGTCTATATTTTAGAGCTAGTATCTCTGTCTTGACTATCTTTGGGAGAACAAAATTTTCTTAATTGTTGTTTCAGTTTTCTCATTAATAAAATGCAAGAGAATGATCTTAGGTTCCTTTCACTTCCATGATTTTGATGTATTTTTTATATTGCCTTTTAGTTAAGTTATAAAAATGGATTATTCCCATTTAATCGCATTCATTTAAATTTGAAATTTTTTACTAACTTTTTAAAAGGAAAAGTCATGTGTGAGTATGGAAAACGTAACACATATAGGGGTGTAGTATAAAAGGGAAGTTCACTTTCTACCCTAGACCCCCCAGTTTCTTAGGCCTCAGTCCAGGAGCTAACCACTATTGCCACTGTATCCATTAAGAAATATTTTATGTGTACTCAAGCACATATGTATGTGAATGCATGTGTGTGTCCTCTTACCAGTTAAACACATTTATTTTTTTACCTTATTTTTATCACATTTTATATTTATTTTAAATCCAAAATTGGTATTCTTTTGAAATAAATTATACATAAATAATAGCTATAATTATTTAATGATAACTAAATTATTTAATGCAGTATATTTTGCTAGACTATTAGGACTCTTTGATTTTTAATAGAAAATAGTTCATGCTCAGTACTTTTCTTCCATTTTAATGATGATAACTTTTTCAAACAACAGTAGGAATAGTGACAGCACTTTATATTTGATCATTTTTTTTCCATTTGGTTCAGATGTTTAAAAAACTTTTTTGTGTCAAAACCTTCCATTTCCTCATGGCATAAAAAGAAAGCAAGATGATATTTTCACGGTGGAAAACAGTCATTGTCTAAAAAGCATACAAGTTCAAGAAACCTGTCAGTGCTAGTTACATAGTTGAAGCCTCTTCGCCTCGTTTTGTCTAGACGATCAGTAATATAGGTAGTCACAGCCTCTCAAGATGCTGTCTTTTTACCTGTCAATACACTTTCCTTTTACCTATGCTGTTTTCTCCTACTGGCATTTAGTCTAGTTAGTTATGCAGTCAGATGAACACATTTTAATGTCACTCACGAAATACTTTACCATTTTTAATTCTCTCATAAATAAAATAAATCCATGTCACTTAACATTACACAGATGCCACTACTCTCCTGGGCTTCACTGGCTGACATTTCATTAATAATCTCTCTCAGTTCTCTTTTTGCCCCTGAGTAGACTCAGCTTCAGGATCTTTCTTCATATATGCTTTAGACAGCCAACACCAACTTATGAGAGTTGGTAACCATGTACTATCAAACCAAATATATTAGTCATATTTTTCAAGGTCTGTTTGGGGGATTCTATTGGTGTAGGCCTTTATACAGAAAACCAACCTAAAATTTGCTCTTTCCAGTATTTCCTTTATCTGAAAATTGCAGTTTTTTAAAGAAACAGTGGGTAACATGAATAGTTTAGAGAACAACAGTGCCATGAATACAAAGTACATGACACTGCCTGAGCATTACTCAAAATTTCCATGCTATTGGAAAAAACACCTGAGTTACGCCTTTGGAAGCGAAAATATTGAAGTGGTACCAATAGGCTTCAATATGATCCTAAGTTTTGATAAAACTGTATCCAGATCAGCATTATTTGGAATTAAGTAATTATGCTGTGATCTTGAATTATATCTACTGTCGATTCATATATGTTGAAGCTTAACTGTAGTAATTTGTCTATATCATTCATTCATTTATTCACTCATTCCTCTGCCATGTGCCAGAGACTATGTTGTATCCTGAGGTTATAATGGTGAGCAGGAAGAGACAGGATTCCTGCTGTCATGGAGCTTGAAGTTTGGTTAGTTACACAGACAAAGAATGTATAAATGTAAACTGGTAAGTACCACCAAGGAAAGGAACATGACCTTCACTGGGGTATAAGGGAAGACTTCTCAGAAAAAGTGATATTTGAGCAGGAATTTAAAATGGAGCGGTCACTGGGAGAACATTCCAGTCTGAGGAAACAGCTTTGGAAGGGCCCAGTGGAATGAGGAAGGATAGTGTATCAGAAAAACTAAAGAAAGCAAATGAGGCTAAGTGTGGAGGGTAAATGGAGAGTGATGTAAGATGATTCCATAGAGGTAGGCAGGGAACAGGCCTCCTGCTGTAGCATGAATAACTAATTTAAACGACCACAGGGCAGGATTAATTCTGAAGTATCCTGTAAATGCTTTTTGTAATTAACAATGGGTAATGCCATATACTACAATTGTGGTTTAGACTGGAAAAACACTTCCAGTCTTGATGTTCATCATTTCCATAAAGTTTCAAAGTATTCATAGATAAAACATGAATCTCATATTATTTATCTTTTGTGATTAGTTTTCAGATTTTGTGCTACCTGCTGTTTATTAAGTTTTGACTTTAGGAACATTAGTAATCTTAAGACTTGTGTCAGTGATAAGAAAAGGATATGAGGGCTTCTTAACACCAGTGCATTATTTCATCTAATTTAGACATTAGAGTACCATAAAAAATTTAACTTCAATACAAGTAATGAATCAACATTAGAGGATATATAGAATTGACTATGAAGATTAAAAAAAAATTATTTTAATTTAGTATAATTTATGTGATATTTGCAATGCAATGATAATCTGAAATGAAGATCTGGCATTTATAAGAAGAGCTAAAGTAAAAAAAAATTATTAAAATTATTATTTAGTCATGGCTGACAACTTGAACAGAGGAGATCATAATTAAAAGGGAACCTGGAAAATTAGAGAAGATTCAGAAAGTAAAGTTCTCATTAATTGAGGTTTATTATATGGAATCCTGTGCTAATTTTTTTCATTTATCAATCTAAAGGACTCAACAACCCTACTAAAATGAAATTCAACTGCTTTATTATACTTTTACATTATTGATTTCATGGCTTATTAGAGTTTTTAAATGTTCTACTTTCATATAGCCAGACTCTGTAACACTGTTGCTGTTTGCCACATGCTAAGTGTCTCTCATGTTTCTTTTATTTTGCTAGGTGTTTTGCTTATATTTGAAATTCTTACAACTGATTTTCAGGATTGGTGTTATTCTGTTTGAGAAATGTGGAAACTGAGGCTAATGATGTGTTGGTGAATGTTTAATAACTGGCTCCTCAGGCCAAAAAAAAAATAAAGTCCTGATTTGTAGCATTTGCTGATTTCTGTAGTATAAATGCGCCCATATGGCAGATTTTAAGGCACCAACTGACTTCAGATGAAGTCATTGAAGGGGACTCGGGAGGATGGATGGGCACCACTGGCTCTCCAGCGGTAGGGGCAGGCTCTAGCACAGCAGTGACTGAGGCCGCTAAAAACACTGGTACTTTCCTTTGCTAAAGCCAAATTTACACTCACAGCAGTCTAATTCCAAAGACTGCACTCTGCAGTTCTCCTTTTCTGGTTAAAAAAGTACTGTCTCTTCAACTTGAGGAAGACAGAGCTGGAAGACAAAGAGGGAAAGAGAAGGTAAAGAGAAGGGGAGGATAGGGAAAGAATAAAAGAGCTTTAAGACTGAAAATTGAGAGCAACCGATTCAGACCATTTTGGAGGTGGGAAAAGAAAAACAAGGCTTATTGAAGTGATAACTCAAATTTTATCAAAATAGGCAGCAATCTACTGTGGTTTAATCACTCTCAGGAGGACACACAGCATAGAGAAATGACAGTAATGGTTACCACATCTCATGTGGGATTGTGTTCAGACAGCCCCTTCCTGCACCTGATGATATATTATCACCACTCCTATTCACACCAGTTTCAACCAATGACCACATCACTGCGCACAAAAATAGTCCAACGAAGTAGCTAATGTATATAATAAATATCAGTCTTATTCATATGCCACAGAAAATAACCATAGTTCTCTGGGGCTGAGAAAGAAAGCCAGATATGCTATTGTACTTTCAGCATTCATTTATAAAATTGCTTGTTATAAATAACAAGGGGGGAGAGAAGGTTTCAGAGCACATCTAGAAGGAGTGTTCATTCACTTGAATTTTTCAGAGGCTGATTATAAAACATTTATTCATCTGGATGCCCTGTCTACAGCAAAATCTTATTATATGTGCTTTTAAAATATGTAAGGTGCCAGATTAAAAACTTTTTCCTACATGTTTATAACTAATCACATAAAAGCCATATATTTTACTAAAATGTTCTGAGTTATCTTAGTAGTATTTAGCTTCTCTCATAAAATGTATAAAACTTAGCCTAACAAATAGCATACAACAAGAAGAACAGCACATTTAATAAATATTTTCTTTTCCTACTGTCCCAAAATATTTTCTTTTACTAGTCTGGTACCAAAAGTATGATACTGGAAGAAGAGACGAAAGAAAGTACCATTGCTACCCTAATTTTTAATTAGTTTTGCAAATGGAAGTATCTAAAATATTTGTGTAGGAAAATATTAAAACAACCATGACTAGGTACTTCATTTAAAAAAAATTTTTTTTCCTCTGTGTGTGAACAGCCATAGCTGACAACCAAGGATACTAATTGAAGCTGGAGAGAAGAAACCACTGAAATTTAATTCCGCTGGCCAATTTTCATATCAGATAAGAAATAGATCTATTCTCTTCTAAATTGTTGCATTTAATGACATAATGTTATTTATATTACCTTACCATTATAGTGTCTTTAGACCCTGTAGTGGTGTCCCCAATTCAATTTGTGATATTAATAATTTGTATCTTTTTTTCTTGATTAATCTGATTAGAGATTTTTCCATTTTAATCTTTCCAAAGAACCAGATTTTATGACTGATGTATTTATGTATTTATTTTGTCATAAATTTTTAATGATAGAATCGTTTTAGATTTATAGAGGAATTACTACAGAGTTCCTATACACCCCACACCTTTTTTCCCCCATTATTAACATCTTACATTACTAATGTACATTTGTCACAAGTAATGAACTCATATTGATACATTATTATTAACTAAAGTTCACACTCTGTTCAGATTTTCCTAGTTTTTAACTCATGTACATTTTCTGTTCCAGGATTCCATCTAGGATACTACATTAAATTTAGGCAGCATACCTCCTTAAGTGCTTCTTAGCTGTCACAATTTCTCAGGCTTTCCTTGTTTTTGATATTGATAGATCTTGATAGAGTGATATTTGGGTTGTGTGTATACTGACCTGTATACGTATTAATAAATAATTCTAAATATAACCATCGTGTCTGTAAGCTGAAACATAAGTTTATACTGAGGTCTCCAACTCTTGTCTATTACCACACGGATTATTCTACCTTCCTTCCTTGGTTTATTGGTAAACTCCCACTCCAACAATGAGAAACCTGGCCTCCACAATCTGCCACCCATTAACTTAATGGTTCAATTCCATTATACACTTATGAAGGTTTCAGAATTGTTAATCCAGATCCCTGTGGGAAATTGGTTTAATCAATTAAAATACAGTGCTTATGTGTAATTTCTTTTACTTTTAGTCTTACAGACTCCATTAATTTCCAAAGTTACTTAGGGTAGCAGCTTTCCCTCCCATCACCTTCAGTAAGATTGTTTTACACATCGATATTAGAGGTAGGTTGTTTATCACATTCTGCTTCAACCCTGGAATCCCCTGACTTCATAGATGGTTAATCTGTTAATAGGCACTCCTTTGTGCTGTGAAGTTCTATGGGTTTTGACAAACATATAATATCATATATCCACCATTACAGTATTACACAGAAAAGCTCTATTGCCTTAAAAAAATTCCCTGTGCTTTACCTATTCAACACTCCTGCCCTGTGAATCCCATGGCAACTACTGTTCTATTTACCATTTCTATAGTTTTTGCCTTTTTCCAGAATGTCATAAAATTGAAATCATAGATCAGGTAGGATTCTCAAACTGGCTTCATTCATTTAATAATATGCATTTAAGATTCATCCATGTCTTTGTGTGGCTTGATAGCTCATTCTTTTGTTGAATAGCCTATTGAATAACTACCTATTGAAGGACATTTTGAATGTTTCTAATTTTTTGGTGATTATACATAAAGCTGCTGTAAATATCCACGTGCAGGTTTTTGTGTGGACATAAGTTTTAAAATAGCTGTGTAAATACTTGGGAGCATGGCTATGTAAGACTATGTTTAGCTTTGTAAGAAATTGCCAAAGTGCATTTCACAGCGTTTGTACCGTTTTTCATTATTACCGGCAATGAATGAGAATTCTTGTTGCTCTGAATCTTCACCAGCAATTGCTTTTGCCACTTCTTTTGAATTTTAACAATTTTAACAGGTGTATGGTGGTGTCTTGTTCTTGTTTTAACTTAAATTTTCCCAATGACAGATGATGTTGATCATCTTTTCATATGTATATTTGCTATCTGTATATTTTCTTTGACACGAGGTGTTCAGATCTTTTGCCCATATTTTAATTGGGTTGTTTTATCTTACCATTTTTTTACCATTGGATTTGAAGGTTCTTTGTATATTTTGAGTACAAATCCTTTGTCAGATATGAGTTTTACAAATATTTTCCCAAATTCATGGCTTTTTGCTTGGCAATGTCTTTTGAAGAACAGACATTTTTAATATTAATAAAGTTCTACTTATCGATTTTTTTCTTTCATAGATTGTGCGCTTTTGTTGTATCTAAAGACTCAACATTAAAGCTTTGGTCACGTAGAATTTTTCCTCTTTTCTTCTAGAAGTTTCATAATTTTGCATTTTACATTTAGGTCTGTGCTCTATTTTTAGTTAATTTTTTGAAAGATGTTTGATCTGTGTCTAGGTTCATGGTTTTACATATTCACAATTTGATGTTCTAGAATCATTTACTGATAGATATTCTTTCTCCATTGAATTGCCTTTTTTGCTTTTGTCAAAAATCAGTTAGTTCTATATGTGTGAATCTGTTTCTAGGCTCTCCGTTCTGTTCCATTGAACTATTTGTCTGTTCTTTTACTTATTTCACAGTGTTTCAATTTCTGTAGCTTTATAGTAAGTGTTAAGATCTGACAGTGTGATCCTCCATCTTTGTTCCTTTTCAGTATTATGATGGCTACTCTTAGTCTTTTTCCATTTCAGAAAAACTTTAAAAACAGTTTGTTCGTTTCAACAAAATAACTTGCTAGGAATTTGGGATTATTTTGAAAATATAGATCAAGTTTTGAGAATTTATATTTTTCTAGTAATGAATCTTCCAGTCAATGAAAATGAAGTATCTTTTCATTTATTTAGATCTTCTTTGATTTCTTTCATCATTGTTTTGTAGTTTTTGCATACAAATTCTATACAAGTTTTGTTAGATTTATACCTAAGTGTGTATTTTTGAGGAGGTTGTAAGGGGAGATGCTACTATAAATAGTATTAAATTTTTTTTTCTATTTCAGTTGTTCCATGTTGATATATAGGAAAGAAATTTATTAACTTTATATCCTGTGACCTTGCTATACCTGCTTATTGGTTCCAGATGTTTTTGTGGATTCTTTTTTTTTCTCCATCGACAGTCATCTGCAAATAAAGGTAGTTTGATTTCTTCTTTTCCAACTAGATAGCTTTTATTTCTTTTCTTGTCTTAATGCACTAGTTAGTACTTTTAGTAGGGTGTTGAATAGGAGTGGTGAGAAAGCAGCATATCCTTGTCTTTTTTCCCATCTTAGGGAGAAATTGTACAGTCTCTCACTGTTAAATATGATGTCAGCTATGTTTTTTTTTTGTAGATGTTCTTATGAAGTTGAGGAAGTTTGGTGAGGTTTTTTTGTTTTGTTTTGTTTTTTAAATTTATGAGTGAGTGTTGATTTTTTTTTATCTTTTTTTTTTTGGTCTTCAGATGATATATCATTTTCTTCTTTATCTTGTTTATATAATAGGTTACATTCATTGATTTTCAAATGTTACACTAGGCTTGCGTGCCTGCAGTTCTACTTTGTTGTGGTGTGTAATTCTTTTCATACATTGTTGGATTTGATTTACTGATATATTGTTGAACATTTTTATGTCTGTGTTTATTAGAAATTGTTCTGTAGTTTTCTTGTAATGTCTATCTGATTTTGGTATTAGGGTAATGTTGGTTTCATAGAATGAGCTAGAAGGTGGTTTCTCTGCAGTAATTTTTTTATTGTATTTTGGACATTGTGGCTTTTATATTATTGAATTTTTGCTTTTTGTTGTCTTTTAATTACGACTGAGTTTATGTTTCTTTAGAAACAACTTGTTAGTTTTGAGGCTTGATTTAAAGCCTGTTAGATGGATTTCTTGGGTTAATTTTGTCCTCGTACCAGCTAACTTTTGTGAGATAAATGCAAGTCCTTTACCTATTAAACAAGATTTCCTCCTCTTTGACTTGAGGGATTTCAAAATGTCTTTCAGTCCTGAGTGAGTTGTGAGGATTTTTCTCTAGCTTATTTATTTATTTTTTTTTGCCAGCAGTCGTGAAATTTAATTCTACACACAGGCAGTTTAATTATGTAACTGTCTACAGCCATGCCACCCAGGACAAGCCCAATCTCGTTTGATCTCGGAAGCTAAGCAGGGTCAGGCCTGGTTAATACTTGGATGGGGACCACCTAGGAAGACCGGGTGCCGTAGGCGTAAAAACTAATAAAGTAATAAATAAAATAATATAAAATAAATTATGTAACCAATAACTCAAAGGGATCCTCGTGCAGATTTTTGGATCTCTTTCTTTATGTAATTTCCTTCTCTCTGGTACTTTACCCTGCAAATTCCATCATCTCAATCTTCCTGAACTCCCATTCTGTCTCCTCAGATTCAGTGAGACTATTGTGTTCTGCCTGTGTTCCCTCTCCCCGTGCCAAAATTCAGAAATGCCTCCAGATATAATTCCAGGATTATCATAAGGTTTATCTGGCATGTTTTTCTTCTCCTAGGGGTCATAGTCCTGTGCTTCCTGTTTTCTAATATCTGAAAAAAACTTGTTTTATATACTTTGTCTGGTTTTCTAGTTGTTTATAGCAGAAAGGCAAGTTCAATATCAGTTGATGGTCATGAGAGGAAATGGATGACTGTAGTTTCATTTTTAGCACAATATTAATTATGTCATCACAAAGTCTACCACTAAAGTAATTTTACTTCATAGATTATTTAAAGTATTTCCTATCAAAAAACCATGTTTAAATGAAACCCAAAAATAGTACAGTTCTTAAACTTACATTCTGATTCTATGTGTAATTCAATAAACATTTATGGAATATTATATTTAGAAGGTAAATTACACTCAGTATTTACAGTTATCTGTATATTAGCCTAAGCATGTACTAAATAGCATTGTTTTAGAGTGAAGAAATGTAGGACTCACTAAAAGTACCTAATTTCTCAATTTTATACCCCCCTATAAAGTTATTGGAAATTGAGTGCTATTCCTCAGATGTTTCTTCTGTTTTGATTCAGTGATTTATCTGGCACCAATTATTAAAAAAAGAAACCCATATGGTAGTTAGAAGCATCCAAGATAAAGGCAAATAACCATAGCAATTATTGTCATCCACTTTAAATGTTGATTTATATTACCTTTGCAAAATCTGGAGCAATTACACAGACATCAACTGCATTTATCAACCATGAGTTACTATAAATGAACAATTCATAATATTCTCCAGAACCACTGTTATATGGCTACATCATTATGGCATAAATAAGGGACTTTCAGCAATAGCCGTAATTATAGTTCTTACATTCTCTGGTATGTATAATCCCAGATATTTATAATAAAAATTGATCGTTGTATGAAACTATAATAACTAAGTCTTAGTCCAGTAGTAGAGTCAGTTTGAAAATAAGGGTTGTAGGACTTTGTAGGAACTGGTAGGAATACTGACATCTATCTGTCAGTTTTTGAACTAATGATATGTACAAGTACTACATACAGGAGAAGGAAAGACCATATTGTCAACTAGAGAATTTATGTAATTGATACATTTTTCTTGGCAGCTTTAGAATTCTTTCACTTTTCAATAAAGGTCATAATATCTCTGTTGCACTGTATGTTCTAGTTATATTCAGTTTATAAATGGCACGAATATGTCATAAACCAATGATCTCAAAGTCTCTCTATAGATCAGTAACTGAGCCAGTAAATTAAACAATTCTGTCTGTGAATATAGTCTATAACATATTCACAGGGGTGTGTGCACCCCTGGGGGTATACAGGATACTGGGGTTCAGATTAAAAAAGCATTAACACTTCTATTGACATTTTTAGCTCATTCTGTTTAAATTTATATTTATGTTTTTCAGTGTACATAACATTATGTTTCTTCTGGATATGTTGAAGACAGCTGTGATAAATGATACATCTATGCTGAGTTAAATTTGATTTAATATTTTCTTTAATAAAACCAATAATTCAAAGATGGATGTATGTATGGATAGATGGATATATATAGATAGATAATGTTGACCTAGCTTAAGCAACCTATCAATAAATGGACAAATTTAGCTTCCATAGGTAGAAGTGAATCTATAGGATATGAAAATGGTAAGGAATTTGGAGGTGTATAGTCTTCCGTCTTGAATATATAATGAAGTAGGCAAATGAATGTATAATTTTAAGCACTTTCCCCTCTAAGGCTGCTCAACTATTTTCTTTGTATTCCATCCCCAAGAGACTGGTTTAGGAGCGAGAAGAAGTACAGAAGTCTGAAGTCCTAGGATGCTGGCATTGCCCTTGGGGAAAGTTCAGATCTTGCATCACTTCTTGGGTATGCACACATTTCCAGTTCCCACAGAGAAGCCGATCTCTGGCAGAAAGCAGATAGAAACAGCCAGACTGAGTCACAACTTGAGAATCAGAGAAATGATTTTTTAAAGGAATAAAGGCCCTTAGTGGAGTCAGATTTCTATAGCTAAACAGGAAGCAATGAAAAATTATATTTAAATGTAGATATTTTTGGTTTAACATGCCTACCAGGTATTTTTCTGCAGCTCTATCTGCCATGTTCAAATGATGAAAAATAAAAACAAAAATAAAAACAGTGTGGAGGACACTGTAAGAGATGGTACTTCTGATACTGTAGTTTGATTTAAGGATCTTCAAGGATAGTTTTGACTCTACCAATTTTAGCTTTAATTATCTACTTTAAAACCTGACTCGCTCCTGCTCCCGTTTCACTCCGCGCAGATATGTAGACACAATGCAGTTCCACTGTGGTCCCTTTTTCATTTGAGTGAGGTAAGGCTAAGAGATATTAAGTGACTTGCTTAGGGACAGTCAACTAGACAGTTGTGGGTGGGGCCAGGTAGACTTCGTTTTTTTTTTTTTAAATTTTAAAGCTCGTACCCTAGCCTGCAATCCAGACCACTTCTCATTTGCCAACAGTCAATATACTACTTTCCCTATAGTAAAGGTCATTAAATATTTACTATATTTAATTAACTATATTTGAACAGGTAATTGTAAGTGACATTTTCAATAATATGCAATATGGATTATTACAGGGGTTCAAAGTTACTAGGCTTGAGTTTGAATTATTGCTCTTCCTCTTGCTTAGTATTGCTGTACCACTTAAAACTGGTGCTTCAGTATTTATTGTGTCGCTTTTGGGAATGAGCCTCATTTTCTTCATCTATAAAATAGGAATAATACCTACCTCAGAGAGTGCTGTGGGAATTTAAAAAAATAAAATAAAAATGTAGAATGTGATAGGCTTTCAATTTAAGAAATAAAGTTGAATCTTTAATGCTCAAAAGTTTTTCTCATGTTGTGGTTTCATTCTCATTGATTTTTAAAAAAAGTAAATAGTTGGCAAAGGTATCACAAATGCCTAAAAATCTATTGCTTTGAAAATTTGGGGGCCATTTATACTCACTGAAAACATGTTTAAAAAAATAACTGTAGCACTGTAAAGAGAGGGCAAAGTCAAGCCACAAAGTAAGAGATCTTTGCAACGTATAAAACGAACAAAAATAAGAACTCTCTCATCCCGTCGTTTTCCACCAAGCAGACTGGTTTCCATTTTGTCCTCCCTGTATTTCATGTGTACTTGTACTTGTGGACTCACCAACGTGTCTTAGCAGTTTTTAGTGTCTATGTCTGTTTCCTGTACTAGACTGTGAGGCCACTGGGCCAGTATAGAATGCATTGTTACTTATGTCCAATCCTTAGCACAACTCCGAGAATACAACAAATGCTTTCAAAATGTCTGTTGAAGTAATCGAAGGAATGGTTTGACCTCAGCAGTATTTTGAACTCTTTCTCACTTAATATTCATAATGAATTGTAAAGTGAGGAAGTACTGTGCTATATAGTTTCTGAAATCCTTTCTTCTAGATTTCTAGGATTCTAGTACATGTTGAGATGATCTATACTTTGTAAAAGAATGTCTGAAATGGAGTGACCCCATAAAATTGTAGAAATCACCAAAAACTGACAGAGGAAATGTTTAGCTAGTTCAGTTCATCGCAAGGTAGTAGTAGGCATTCAATAAGTATATTTGTTGAATGAATGGATGACAAAAGAATTCACCCAACAAATAATATAGTTAACCATAACAAGCATAAATAACAACAAATGTGAAAATAGCATTTTCAGATTGCTGTCTTTATGGTTCTTTTATGTGAGCTCTATGACCTACTAAATGCTCATGCCAACTAGCACATAGAGCAGGGGAGCTGAAGAACTGCATGCCCGTGATGGTTGCCGAGAGTCTGAGGGAAGGATGGTTGAAAGAAATGAAGAAATTTAAGGTTATTACTCACATGCCTGAGATTTAGCCTAGGAAGTGAGCACACTGAGTTGAAGAATGGGTAGAAAGTCCCTGGTCCTTCATTGAACTTGGCCACTGAATGCAAATGTCACCTCCTGGGAACCTGGTAATAAACCTTTCATAGTGTGAAGAAACATTTTACAGTGTTGATGATAATTGAGAAATGATCTACTTAGAAAAGATAAGTTTCCTCTATTGAGTTTTCTTGAAGTCCAGCACAGCTGGGTACAACATGGTGGGGTAAGATGCTATTTATTTGCTGTCAGATGGGCGAAGGAACATACCTCCTGCTGCCTTTTCAGTGGGGTGGGATGGAGGTAGGGAAGAGCACGATGGACCAGGTGAGAAGATGAAATAAAAGAGAATTGGTCGTGGGGACTTGCAAGATTGGCCACTGCTGCTGATGGGCTGTTTGCCTGCCCTGCGGGGTTCAGTAGAAGCTTGGCATTTACCAGTGGTGCACATGGCTGCCATTAACAGGACATGGCCCATCACACTTGCAGGTAGATACAGTTTGAGAAATATAGTTTGAGGTTTTTTCCCAGTAGGAAATATACCATGAAAGAACAAGAAAAAAAAAAAGGCAGGGAAACTGTTAATTTTTAGATGACAGAAAAAAATGTCGACAACACTATAATTGTAGTTTAAATTGAGATTTAAATGTAGGAATTACGTTGACATCTATATCAACAAATAATCTTATAATATTGTCACCAGCTGTGAACTATACCACTTAAGAGTAATGTGGTAAATTTTTGGATGAAATTCCTGAGAGAATTATCGTAATAATGCATAACATGTAAAAGAAAAGCTTGAAGAAGAATCTCATAAAGGACATTGAATATATGAGGGCTTTCATGAAATGTATGGAATTTTTAAAAAATCCCTTGTGAGAACCAATTGAGAAAATGAGATCAGAGTTGGAAAGTGATCATCTAGCCTGGGCTCCTCATTTTTGGTGGAATTTTCATTGTTTTGATCCAGAATATCAGTTCCTTTGTCCTTATCCCAGAAGGTGGCTGATTCACTGAGAATACCGGAAGAATCTGATGCAGAGGAACTTGGGCTCCTTCCCATCACCCAAGCTATAACTCACTGGAATTTACTGAGTGTATGGCTGTCATCACAAATTCCTTATTTGCCTAATGATGTGGCTGTACTTTCAAACATGAATACAAAAATATGAGGGAAATTTTTTACTTTTAGTTGCTTCATATCAGTACTATTTGTTAACGGCCCTTTGAGATTTAGAGATTTCAGCCCCTAGAGATAATTGGTAATCCTGTATCTCCAGGGGCCAAACACTTCAGAAGGTCTTTCAGCTCCTGCCGGAACAGCACAGTTTAGGCTCTTAGTGCTAGGACTGGCCTGGCTTGGGGTTACCTTTTCCTGGAACTAGACCTCTCTTACCTCATCTGCCTTTATCATTCTCCTCGGGTCATGCTGACTGGGGTATGTCTTCTGCCTGACCATTTAAATATCATAATTTTGAAGTACTTGAGTCTTATCATTATAATAAGAATGATATTTAGACATAATCAGTTTGGATTTAATTTCTTTTTCTGATATCCTAGGTGGAAGCTTAGATTATTGATTATAGATCTTCTTTACTAATACATGCATTCAGTGTTCCTCTAAGCACTTCTTTTGCATCCCACAGATTTTGATAAATTTTACGTCCATTTATATTTAGTTCACATTTTAAAAATATTTTTCTCAAGATTTCTTCTTTGATTATTGCGTTCTTTAGAATTGTGTTGTTTAATCTCCACGTATTTGGGGATTTTCCAGCTATTTTCTCATTATTGATCTCTAGTTTAATTCCACTGGGGTCTGAGAGCACACATCGTATGATTTGTAGGCTTTTAATTCGTTAAGGTGTGTTTTATGGTCCAGAATGTGGTCTATCTTGGTAAATGTTACATGCGAGTTTGAGAAGAACGTGTATTCTGCTGGTATTGGATGAAGTAATCTATAGATGTGAATTGTGTCAAGTTGAGTTCAACTGTCCTTACTGATTTTCTGCCTGATAGATCTGTCCATTTCTGATAAAGTGCCGTTGAAATCTCCAGTTTATAATAGTGGATTCATCTGTTTCTCCTTGTAGCTCTCTCAGTTTTTACCTCATATAGTTTGGTGCTCTGCTATTAGGAGCATACACATTAAGGATTCTTGTATTTACTTGGGAAACTGACTTCTTTATCATTCTGTAAAGACCTTCTCTATTCCATATAATGTTCCTTTCTCTGAATTCTGCTCTGGTGAAATTAATATAATTACTTTGGCTTTCTTTGATTAGTTTGTTATGTGTGCTAGCGTGGTATGTCTTTTCCCATTCCTTTTAATATATTTGTGTGTGTGTGTGTATATATATATATATATATATAAAATTTTATTTTTCAATTTCAGTTGGCATACAGTATTATATTAATTTCAGGTATACAGCAAAGTGACTAAACATTCACATAACTTACAAAGTGATCACCTCAATAAATCTAGTACCCAGCTGACACCATGCACAGTTATTACAGTATTACTGGCTATATTCCTTATGCTATACTTTACATCTTCATGACGATTTCGTAACTATTTTGTAATTTGCACTTCTTAATCCTTTCCCCTTTTTTACCTACCCCACACCTCCCCCTCATCTGGCAACCATAAAGTGTTCTCTGTATCTACAAATTCATTTCTGTTTTGCTTATTTATTTTGTTCTTTAGATTCCACATGTAAGTGAAATCATACAGCATTTGCTTTCTTCTCTGCTCTCTAGGTCCATCTGTGTTGTTGCAAATGGCAAGATTTCATTCTTTTTTCTTTTTAAAGCTGAGTAATATTCTATTGTATACATGTACCACCTCTTCTTTATACAGTCATCCATTGATGGACACCCAGGCTGCCTTCATATCTTGGCCGTTGTAAATAATGCTGCAATGAACACATGGACGCACATGTCCCTTTGTTTTAGCTTTCTTCAAATAAATACCTAGAAGTGGGATTACTGGGTCCTTCTTTGTTTTAATGTCTCTTTCATCTGGTATAAGTAGTGCTACCCCAGCATTTTTTTTTTTCATTTCTGTTTTCATAAAATATCTTTTCTACCTCTTTACTTTCAGTCTGTGTGTATCTTTAGATCTAAAGTGAGTGTCTTGTAGGCAGAATATGTAAGGGTTTTGTTTTCTTATCCATTCAGATACCTCTTGTTTTTTGATTGAAGCATTTAATTCATTTACATTTAAAGTAATTGTTGCTAGATGTGTAATGATTGCTATTTTATTATTCATATTTTTTATCTTTTTCTCCTCCTTTTCCTCCTCCTCCTTCTCCCCTCTCCTCCCTTTCTCTCTTCCCTCCTTCCTCTCCTCTCCCTCCTCCTCCTCCGTGTTCCTCTAACATTTCTTGTAATACTGGTTTGGTGTCAATGAATTCCTTTAGCTTTTTCTTTTCTGGGAAAACTCTTTATCTGTCCTTTAATTCTAAGTGATAGTTTGCTGGGTAGAGAAATCTTGATTGTAGGTCCTTTCTTTTTATCACTTTGATTATTTCATGCCAGTCCCTTCTGGCCTGCAAAGTTTCTGTTGAGAAATCAGCTGACAGTCTTATGAGAGCTTCCTTGTAGGTAACTAATTGCTTTTCTCTTGCTGCTTTTAAGATTCTCTCTTTGTCTTTAACCTTTGGAATTTTAATTATGCTGTATCTTGATGTGGGCCTCTTTGGGTTCAGCTCATGTGGGACTCTGCATTTCCTGGGCTTATATGTCTGTTTCCTTTACCAGGTTAGGGAAGTTTTTCACCATTATTTCTTCAAATAGGTTTTCAATTCCTTGCTTTCTCTCGTCTTCTGGTACCCCTATGATGTGAAGTTGGTATGCTTAATTTTGTCCCAGAGGCCCCTTAAGCTATCTTCATTTTTCTGGATTCTTTTTCTAGTTGTTACTGTTCTGATTTGGTGTTTTCCGCTACCTCATTTTCTAAATCACTGATTTGAATCTCTGCTTCATCTAATTAATCTACTTTTGATTCTCTCTAATGTATTCTTCATTTCAGATACGGTATTCTTCATTTCTGACTTGTTCTTCTTTGTTATCTATATTTATTTTATGTTTTCTATTAGTGCCACTGTGTCTCCTAGCCTTAGTAGAGTGTCCTGTGGGGCCCAGCAGGACAGTCTCCCCAGTCACCTGAGCCACGTGCTTCAGGTATGACGCCTGTATGGATTGTGTGTGCCCTTCTGTTGTAGTTGAGCCTTGGTTGCTGTTTGCACATCAGTGGGAATGATTGATCCACGGGCTGATTTGTTGTGAGGACTGGCAGTTGCCTCCCGTGGAGGAGCTGTAGGGCTGACCCTACAGAACAGGATTCATGTTAGCGGAACCCTGGTGCCTACTCAGTTTGCCCTCTGGGTGTGTTGTCCTCCAGTGCGACCCCCAGTGGTGCTCTGGCTCCATTTGAAGCTGACCACCGGGTGTTCAGGCCAGGATCTCCTTTGAGGGGCCCTGCCATAGGCCAGCTTCAGCCTCAGCCTGTGCCCTGCCTGCAGCCACCTGGCATGAGCCACCAAGCAGTCTGCAGATGCCCACTACCCATGCTGGGCTCAGATGTGCCTCGAGAGGCAAAGCCATGACCCCAGGCCAGCTGCCACTAGTGCTGGGCTTGGGGCTGCTAGCAGGAGGTACAGGGTACACTGAGGCAAGATGCTGCTTATTCTTTAAGAGATTTTGGGAAAGTCCAAAGCATGAGCCAAGGCAGGCCATTTGTATGGAAAAACTACTGTAAGCAACTTGGGTGGGTACACAAGTTGGGTGGGACAGAATCTCAGGGAATCACCAGGGCAAGGCAACCAGTGTTAGCCAGATTGATGGAGACTCAGATATGGTGCCCGCCTGTGTCTGCATGCCAGGAGTGGGGAGGGCTTAACAAAGAAAGAATATGTTCTACCAGCACTTCTGTCTGGGAGAAAGCTACCTCCCCTCACCCCCACCCGCACCCCTCATCTTTAAGCCCAACAACTCAATATATCCTCATATATCCCTGGCTCCCTTCAAGCTGCCTCCCCAGCACTGGAGCTCTGAGCAAATGGGTCCATCAGTGAGTAAGCCCATTTGTAGGCCACTTAAGAGGAACCCCAGGGACTTTAGCAGCCCTCCATGTCACTCAGCTACAGTCTGCTGTTTTCCAATCCATATTTTGTGGGGACTTCCTGGTTCAAACCGTGAGTTGGGGTGCCTGGTGTGAGACTGGGATCTCTCTGCCTCTCTGGGGGAACCTCTGAAGCCGAGATAGCTTCTCAAGTTTTAATTGCCACATGCAAGTGTGGGACCAGGCTGTTCCATGTCTCCATCCCTCCTACCAGTTTTGAGGTGGCTTCTTCTCTATGTCCTTAGTTATAGGACTCGTGTTCAGACAGACTTCAGGAGATTCTTAATGATGGTGGTTCTGTAGTTTTAGTTGTAATTTTAATTTGGTCACAAGAGGGAGCAAGCATAGCATTTACCTACTTCACTATCTTGACTTGAAATCATCTGGTCCTGTGTCTTTAAAGATTTCTTGTATATAACATATAGTTGGGTCTTGTGTTTTGATCCTCTTTTACAATCTCTGCTTTTTAATTGGCATATTTAGGACATTGACATTTAAAGTGATTATTTATATATATACATATATATATATATATATATATATATATATATGTTAAGACAGGAAAGAAAATGGAATCATATAAAATGCTCAATTAAAATTACAAAAGGCAAAAAAGTAGTGGAAGACAAGTATAGGAACAAAGAAAAAAGGAAACAAATAGAAAACAGTAACAAATATAGCATGTTGTAAGTATAATTTACTTTTTTCCCCACTTTTTAAATGGTTGCCCTAGAGTATGCAGTAATCCAAGTCCATTTTCAAATAACACCATACTGCTTTACAGGTAGTGCAGGTATCTTATAATAACAACAAAATATTCCTAATTCCTTCCTGTGGTACCCTCAGTTTTGGTGCTTAGCTAAGCTTAGCTTAATACAAGCCGCTAGGTTATTTATCAGAGTACAATGATATTTATTTCATGTTATCAGAATGTTATTTAATTTTCCAAGTATGTATTCGTTGAAGAACATATGAAATTTGTTGAGAGCTTGTAGTTATTTCCTGATGCTTCTTTAAGGTTTTCTCCAAATGGTAACGCTAACATCAAAGATAATTTTTAAGGAAACTGGAAAAGGCCAGATTATAGTTTCTGCATCAACTAAATTAGCATTTCTGGAAAAAGTTTTTTAATTTTTAAAAATTCAAGCAATATTTCTTGCTTCTTATTGCCCTCTTCCCATGTCACTTTATTCTTTTTTTATGTTCCCCCTTTAACACTTCTCTCCATCCATACCTTAAAGAAACAACAATCACTTGATTCAGGGAAAACGGCTCCTTGGAGTGTAATAAAAACAGGCATGGAGTTTACAGCAGTGTGGGTAAAACAGGCATTGATTAATAATCTCACAAGAGAGAAAGTCCAAATACAGCCGTAACTGTAATAGAGAGGTGTGTGGGCTGTAAAGACCGATAATAAGAAGATTTGACCTAGTCAGGTAAGTCAGGAAAAGCCTTCTTCAGAAGTATCACTTGAACTGAAATCAAAGTATAAGTAGACAGGTAGTAAGATCCTTCCAGGTAGAGGGAGTGGTATAAGAGCCTGTGGTGTGAAAGAGAGCAGCTAGAATGAAGGACTGAAAGAGTTCAAGTTCTTTTCAGAGGGAGGCTACAGGGGTGGGTAAGGCAGGGAACAGGCTATGTTAAGGAATTTTGGTTTATTTTTTGTTATTTTAATAAGAATAGTGAAAAGCCATTGTATAGTTTTAAATAGGATGCAGCAAATTTGTGTTTTGAAAAAATGATTCTGACTACTGTAAGAATAATGATTTTCAGGGGTCACAGGAAATGTAGGTAGATGAATTTAGAAGGCTGTTGTAATCCAGGCGAGAGAGGATAGTGGGTTAATTTAGGGAAAATGATGAGAAGTAGATAGATTAAATAATACTTAAGAGGAAAAGTCAGTGAGTCTCATGGATTGGATATTGAACGGCAGGAGAGGGGGATGACTGAGGTTCGGAGCTTGTACAGCTGGATGGATGTGGTGCCTTTGTTAGGATAAGGAACAGTGGAGTGAGACCAGAGTTTAAAGAAAAGTTCATAGATTAGGTTTTATGCATTTCGAATTTGAGATGGTCACAAAATGGCAAATTGAATATATGAGTGTGTTGCTCAAAGGAGACAAGATCTGAACTGGAAGTGTGAATTGACATGGTAACTGCGAAGGATGATGCGCATGGTAAGAATATGGAGAAGGAATGCCAAAGACCCAGTTTGAAAAACTCCCACCATTAAAGACTAGATAGAGAAGAATGTGCCTCAAAGGAGCAGAGAAGGTGTGATCAGAGAGGTTAGAGGAAAACTAGAAGTTCTTATTTTTTCAAAAATGATTCTAATAATGGCATTGGGAGTCATCCATGTTTTTATTTTTATGTGTTTTCTCATTTTTAAAAAATGATTGATTCCAACACTTGTCTGTTAAAAATAATATTTATTTAGCTCTCCTAGACATATCTTTGTCTCTTAAATGAAAAGCAGTTGCGTGCGTGTCAGGTGTGTCTTTGAGTTCTCCGACTTAGAAGGGAGGCAGTTCTTGCCGCAGGAAGTGTTTCGTCGGGAAGCAGATGTGCTCCAGTGATAGGAGATGGGAAGGGGATGTTGTGTTATTACGACTTAGCTTTATATAAACAAGGAGTTTGTATTTTCAAAAGATGTTTTCTTCTTTATAGAAATTAATCCTATTTTTAAAGGTTTTCATGATCTAAGAGGTATATAATCTCTTGTTCTAGTAACAGAACTCCAGAAATCTGTTAATTGTAGCGTATGTCATATTTTCTGTTAGAAGACCACGTGGGATATATAGACGAGAATTTCAGTGTGGGAAAGGTGTGTCTTAACATAGGAAGTGGCTGCAGACTGTTTGTAAACTGAAAAAGCTTGTGTTGCCTTTTCATCTCCACTTGCTTCTCTTAGTTGAAATAAATCTAAAAATATATTTTAATGAGAAAATGATATTTTATTTTAAACTTTAAAAAGGGAAGAATTTTAGCATTTACACTGACACTAAAATATCTGAATTTCATGTCACACGTATACTCCTAAAGCCTGAATTTCTCAACTATGTTGTGTGGATCGTAATTTAGAAAAGGCTAATTGAAGCGGGTTATGGAATCCTGAACTGGGAATTAGGATATGTGTTATGTTCTTGTTTTTTGCTGTTAACTAAATCATTATGGACAAATGTGGGTTAATGTTAAGGCTTTTATTTTTGCTGTGGGTAGACTTTAAAGTGTGTGTGTGTATGTGTACATATATATGTTTTTTCTCTTTTCAAAAGGAGTGATAATGCACGTGGTCATTGTAAAATTTCATATATTAACATAAGTTAATGATATAAAAATGAAAATATCTTATAACAACAAACATAGCAAATTTTATTATTAAAAAGAAAATAACTAAAAGGAAATAGCAACAGACTTTCTTTTCATGCATATTCCACCATGTACATACTGACATATTAATAATAATCTTTAACAAAAATGGGGTCATGTTCTACTTTTTATGGTACATCTTGCTTTTCTATCTTATCTATTTCTCTTAAGTTTTTTCTTATTATTATGAATGTAGTATATACTCACAGTTAAAAATTAAAACTAAAGATCTAAGGTGATTTTTCATTTGTATTCCCCACAGGTAATCACTCTTAAAAAATTTGTATCTTCGTAGCACATATAAACATATGTGAGTTTCTTTTGTGTAGATGTGCTATGGTTTCTTTAGTCACTGTCCTCTTGATGGTCATTAGCATCCTCCTCCCTTGCTTCCTTCCATCAAAAACTGCTGAAATTCAGAAGGTGCAGTAGATTGTTGGAATTTTAATTGGACTTTATTTCTATTGTAGATAGTTGTAGATAGTCTTTGCTGTCTCCTTAAGGAAGAGGTTTGGCTAGGCTTGCTATGTCTGATTCTCAGTACACCGCCATGAGAATGATTAAATTTCTATGTGATATATACACTCTCAGACTATTTCAGCAAATGTTCTCGCTTTGTCTTCAAATCACAATACAATTTTTTTTTTGGTGAATCTGACGGAATCTCATGGGAGCCTTGAGAACTCCTTTAGTTCTTTTATTTAAAAATCTATTTACGTCTTGCTATTCACAATTCGGTCCACAGATCAGCAGCATAGGTCCCACCTAGAAGCTCACTAGAAATGTACTCTCTGGCCCTCACCCACATATGCTAAAGCAAACTCTGCATTTTAGCTCGCTCTCCCACTGGCGATTCATCCACATACACAATGTGAGAAGCCTGGTTTGGAGGTAGATATGCTGCTTTGTTTTTTGGGCTTGATCCTCTCTCTGTGCCCACACCATGAGTTTGGTTCTTTGGCTCTTATTGTTTTGAAAAAGAAAAGAAGAAAAAAAGGAAAGAAAAAATGAAAAGTTTGAACTGAATTTACTAAGGTGTTAAAAACTGAATTTACAAAGGTTAAAAGCCATTTGCTTTTATTGTGCCTTCCAGTGGTAAGTTCTGCTGTTGATTTTTACCTGGTTTTTACCATACCAGTTATAGAAGAGATGAGAAAATACAGTCAGCTCTTCTATTATGCTTGCTTCGAAAATGAATATTTGTACCATACAATTGATATTAGGGAGCAATTACTGGTATTACATAAATGTTGTGTTTGCTTATGTGCCATTTGTCAGAGAAACACTGCCATGTAGGAAATACTCAAAGGGCACATATCTCGGCTAACGACCAGCTACCTCAATTCTCAACATGTGTTCCGAGTGACACCATCCACTTATGGTGGTTCAGCTGTCTGTAGGATCTCAGGTAACACTCTTTTCACCACTTCACAAAAACAACAAAGCTGCAACCCTGTGGATGCTCACTTCCATAGGCAGACATCACGTTTTTTTCAAGGTAACGTACCATATTTATGTTAGCATTTAGGTAAAATGCCGTATATCTTTTATTAGCTTCCTGCTTTTTCTGTATGTCATTGTTAAAGTTTCTGAGTGTTGCTCGCCGACTCTCCATCTTCCCCATAAAGCCCTGAGTTTAATTGTGTAATTTTGTACAGTGTGGTAGTTTTAGGAAGGCATGTCACATTATAGAGGAATCGACTATAGCAACAGAACCTCAAGACCAAGAGAATCTTAAGAGAAATTGGTTTTATCCCTTATGCCTTAGACTTGGTAAAGTCCCCTTACTACCCATTTCCCTAACACTCTCTGTACTCCGCTTCCTAACGTAAGCCTTTCCTGACCAGCTGGCCGGGCCAAGAGGGCAGGGACAGTCAGTCTTGTTCTTTTTTGTTCCACTAGTCCTACCACAGTGCCTGAAACATGGTCAATGCTCAATAACAATTTGAAATATGACTCGATGTGAATATAAGTACCTTTGTATTTATTTAGGGAATGCAGATGTTTCTTTCGGCTTAGCAACCAAAATGGTTCTTAAAGCCATGTTTTAAACAGTACACATCATTAGTAAGAACATTTTAAGGTAATTAGTTGATACTTGAAGTGGCAGAAATGTTCTTGTTCTGACACTTCAACAATCAGCCATTCATTACAGGAGGTTTCATAATTAATGTAGTGATTCAGTAGTGCTAGTGTCATTGTTTCTAATTTTAAGAAATTGTAAATCCTGTGAATATTTCTTTAAAAATTCATAAATTCCTTATATATGTTTAAGAAAATTCAGAAAATAGTGTCAGGTTATTATTTTAAATTCAAGTTAAAGATAAAACTTGGAGAAATAACTAACGTAAATGATTCTAGGCCTTCATAATGAGAGAAGAAGCATTTGTTCAATCAAACTTAAGCCAGCTGTGAGAGAGATGAACCTTCTCATTTATTTCTTTGACTGTTTGTACTTAGAGACTGTCACTTCCTCAATCTATAGTTCTTTGCTTTCTTTTCACTTGAAATTTTTTCTGTGTTATTTCATATTTTCCAGTTCCATATACCTCAAATAGGGAAGTTTATGGTAAGAAAATTGTGGTAGTTCTCCAGAAGAATTGCGTCGATGAGTCTAGAAACTACGATAATTATTTTTACCCATAACTTTACCTGTTTAGTGTGTAAACATCATACCCCTATATCCCTAAATACTTATGTGTGAATTTCCTAAGAATAAGAACATTATCTTTTGTAACCACAGTAAATTTATCGAAGTCAGGAAACTTAATGTCAATGTGATTCTATTATTTAATCCATAATCCATATTCATGTCCTATTAATGTCCTTTATAGCTATTTTCCCCCCTAGTTCAGGATCCAGTTCAAAAATCACACATTGCTTGTAATTGTCTCCCTTTAATCTCCTTCAAATTGTAACAATTCCATAACCTTTTTTTTTATTTTCTTGACTTTTACATTTTTGAAGCAAGAAGGACAGTTAATTTGTAAATCTTTAATTTGAGGTTATCTGATATTGCTTGTAATTAGGTTATGTATTTTTGCGGGAATAACACAAATTATGTTGTATCCTTCACAATTCATCATATCAGGAGGCACATGGTGTTAGTTTATTCCAAGATTGGTATTCATTCATTCATTCATTCATTCTCTTTGATGTATTTACTTCTTAAGCTACAGAAAGTAGTTTCATTATTGCTAACCCATAATACCAGATAAGCAAACCTACTAACTAGAGTTCAGTATTGCTTACAGTGTTTTAAGGTAAAGTTTAATTATGGCAAAACACATAAATCTTAAAGGTATAGTTAAATAAGCTTTGACAAATACATACACCCATACTTATATCTCTATTAAGACTTAGAACATTTCCATCATCCCAGGAAGCTTCCTGGTGGCTCTTTTATGTTAATAGTGCCTTCTACCACTGACAACTGCTTTTCTGATTTTTTCTATTATAGATTAGCCTGTTTTAGAACCTCATAGAAATGAAATCATGCAGTACTTTTGTGCCCAATTCCTTTTGTTGGCATAATATTTGTGAAATTCATCCACAATGTTTTGCGTATTGGTAGTTCATTCTTTTTATGTCTGAGTAATATACCAGTGTATGAAAATACCAAAATTTGTTTATCCATTCTACTGTGATGGATGTTGGGTTGTTTCCAGTTTATGGCTGTTATAAATAAAGCAGCTATAAACATTCAAGTACAAGTATGTATATTTAATTTTTCTTGACTAATGCCTGTTAGTGGAACTGCTGGCTCATAGGGTAAATGTATGTTTAACTTTATTTTTAAAAATGTTGAATTTGTTTCACAGCAATTGTACCATTTTATGCTCCCATTACCAATTATGACATTTCTAGTTGCTCTACATCCTCACCAGCATCAGGTGTCATCAGCCCTTCAAACAGTAGCCATCCTAGTGGTTGTGACTGATACCTCATTATGGCTTTAATTTGCATTTCTCTGGGTACTAATAAGATTGAGTACTTTTTCCATATACTTATTGACCATTCACATAGCTTTCTTTGTGAATGGCTTGTTCAACTCTTTTGCCTATTTTTAAAAATTAGACTGTTTTTCTTTTTACTAATAAGTTGTAGGAGTTCTTCATATATTGTGGTACAGGTTATTGTGAGTTGTGTATATTGTGAATATTTTCTTCCATTTTGTGGCTTGTTTATTGATTTTCTTAATATGTCTTCTATTGAACAGAAGCTTTCGATTTTCTGAATTCATATTAATGTTTTTCTATCATGGTTATTGTTTTATGTGTTCTAAGAAATCTTCACCTACCCTCAGTTCACAAAAAAATGTTCTAGCTTTAAAGTTTTATGTTTTATATTTATTCAGATTAATCTTTGTGCATGGTTTGATGTACCATAATAGAGATTAGATTTTAATGTTTATTGTTTTTCTTTTGTTCAAATTCACATTTCTGAGTATTTTTTTAAACAAGAAAAAATTTTATGATTGTACGATGCTCTAATTTGATATGTCTTTTGGAAAGTCAAGCACTTCAACATTAATATAGAAATGTATAAATGTAGAGGCCATATAAGTAAATGAAAATGAGTTTATTGACTTATGATAATGGAAATAACTGAATATTTTGATATGTTTAAAAGAATAGGTATATTACTCAATTTACTATTTCTGCATTAATAAGAGTATGAGAACTTTTTACAAATAAATGGGTAGTTTTTTAGTTTTCCAGATGAAATCATCATTTTTTATATAACTTCCTAAGTGATTTGATTGCCATGTTATATCTTTTATTGGTGGTCTAAAGTCTGTCAGGCTTTCCATTCAAAACCCCTATTTTCAGGAGTTTATGAGCAGACAGTTGAAAAAAAAATTAACCAGTAAAATCTTGGCATTCATGATCTTGGTTCAATAGAAGGTACTTGCTTTAACAAATTTTAAATAGTCAGCTCTTTTTTAAAGTTGTAAGCAGCACAAAGAGGAATGAAGGAATTTCTTTGGTTAAATAAATAGGGAATATTTTTCCAGACAACTTACCCCAATTCGATTTACAAAGCAAACTTTGCCCTTCTAGAAATCATTTAAGTATGTATGGTCCTATGTTCCATTGCCACAAGATCTTGCCTCAGACTTTTTTCCCCTTTGCTGTCGTTCATAGCAAATATCCTTTATCCTTGTTCTCTTTTCTATCCATTTATGCTTTTTTAATTCTCCATAATATATTTACAATAAAATGGCTTTAAATTTTAGCATTCTTTTGTCATTTTTCCCTCCTCTTTGCAGTGCCTACTTGAACAAAACAGTATGTGACTTTACCTATTGGTTAGTAAACAGTATTAACTTTGAGTGAAGTTGTAATGTAAATAGCATTGATTTTCTTAAATTTCTGAAATGCACACTTTAAAAACCATTCTGAAGAGCTGTCACTTCAACAGCAAACTTTCAGGCAAGTTTTTTCTTCTTCCGGAAAGTGTGGATATCAGCTTGAATACTTTCACATTCTGTTTTTAACCCACTGTCATTTGCATAGTGAGCACTTAGCTACTATTGGTCCATAAAGGTGTTTGTGGGTTTTCGTCACTTTTATTTTACTTCTTATTTTTTAAAAAATCATTTCCTGAAAACCTCGAACAGAAATGTAACCTACTGTAGGAAGCAAGATGATCTTCTGGAAATCTTTACTTTTGCTGTAGTCTGGAGATAATTTGCTTCAGGCAAGAGATTTTTGGGTGCTGCTGAAATTTTGGAGATCTGGGAAAATAGGGGAATATAATAACATGACACCAGCTCTTAAGCAGCAACATCTGCTGTGGTTCAAAGCCACACAAAGAAAGCTACTTAAGCAGTTGAATGTTTTGGACTGCACGGACAAGTGTGGTTCAACTGCAAAGACTGCAGAGTAGAGGAAACTTAAAGCTTAGAGAAGTTGTTAAAAAATGGAGTCGTGGAAGATGAGCATCTTTAAGAGACAAACATCATCTTGTCCTCCAAGCTATCGAAGATCTTTGTCAGAACCTGCTTATGCAAATTCAGAGATAGGAACAAGTTTAAAGAGTTATCCCTGGTGCGGTCCAGTGAAAAGCAAGAGGAAGAAAAATGAGCATGCTGTCTGCAATCCAGGAAAGCCACTGGGTGCTTATCGGTGGCAAACACATTCCAGCCTTAGGTGGAAAGGGAGCAGAAGGGACAGTATGCAGAGTAATAAAGGAGACTGGGGCGAACCACAACAAAAGGTTCTGCCAGAGATGGTTGGTAATAATGCTGTTTCTGCTAAAGAGGTACATGGAACATCAACAGAGAAGCTGAACCTGGCCAACACCCCGTCACTTCGGGTTCCATTCACCAGGTCTATTTCAGAGCCAGAACCCCACTGCAGTATCAGATTTGTTAGACCGTGGCCGACTTCAGTGAGGTCAGTGGAGTCTGAGCAGCAAGGATATTTCATCCGTGGCATTTTCTCTACTCTTTCCAATGGCTTCTCCAGGATGCTGAATCTAAAAGGAGAATCAACCAATGAGCCCGTAAGAGAAGGTATATTGTGACGAATAAGGGGAAGAAGGGATACTTAATTTAATTACTATTGGAATTTTAATTATTTGTGTTTTCTAATAAGCTAAACCATTCTATTTGCTCATTATAATACAAATTTATTTAGTACAATTTTTAAAAAGTGATAAACACTACTTCAGAGACCCGCTTTCAGCGAGTAATAATAAATAATAGTAAAAATACATTTGGTTAAATTAAGGAATTTTTGTATTATGTTATACTCTTGCACTCTATTTTGAGGCCTTTGTAGATGTTTTATTTTTTTAACCCTTGTTTACTCTCCTTGGTCTACTTTTGCAAGTTAAATGCAATTTAGAGGGAGAAATAGTCATATAATTTTCTCATGACAAAGTTGAGAATTAACAGAATTTCTACTATGATCTCTTCATAAAAATGAACAGATGTTGTTAGAACTATTTAGAGCAGAGATGTATTGGTAGCTTTAAAAAAGTTGGAATTTTGATTTGCTTATGTCATAAAAATACACAGTTTGACTATGGAAGTGGAAGATGCAAATATTGAATATGTTCAGATGACAAAATAGAAATTTGTGTTTGATTCATTCCAGATAAGAGAATCATCAATTTTTTAAAACCTTATTAAGACTTCTGTAAATTTAAGTGTTTTAGTAGCATTGTTAAAGCCAGCAGACAAACAGACCTCTTAAACTTTTATCTGGTTGCCTTGGAAATGACTGACCTAATCTGATCAACTGTTTTAATTATGTGTTAGGACCTATGTTTGTTTATTTGTTGTTTTTTAAGAACTTAACACTGAAAATCTGATGTAATCTTCATCCAGATGAGGTCATTTTTGGACAAGCTCTTACTATTAGAAAACTAGCTTATCTTTATTATGAGCTTGACCACATCAGCAAAAGTTTTAAATCTTTCTAAACTGGGAGTTGAAGAACTTTGTTATTAGAGTATATATAATGTCGTTTTTTAAAAAAATAAAGTTAGAGAATGCAAAAGAGTGACATATCAGTGAAGAATGAAGTAATTTTCTAAATGTATGTGTGCCAGTAATTCAGTATTTCTCCTAAATTCTGTCCTCCTTAGATTTTCCTTGCTCAAGGAGTTTTAATGATATGAGTAAGCGTGTATGTTTTCTTTTTACCCTTGGCTTATAGATAATTTCCAAGAGGAAAATCTTTCTTGATGTGCTTCTATTAACATTTCATTAAAATTTTTGAAAGACTAGGTTGTTGCATTTCTTTGGATGCTAGTATGGTATGTCTGTTTTCTTGTCAGGTGATCCTAGGATGTTGTAAAGGAGTGTCAAAGGAAACGTAAAAGTTTAAAATAAATTCTTAGAATCAGTGCCTTTCATTGGTAATGTGTGTATTTGATAAAAGAAAGCTATAGAGTTTTTAAAAACTTTGTATTTATAAACATTTTGAGACTTTTGTAGTTATTTTCAGTTTTTAGCAAGTAGGCCAAGCTATTGACTGTGTGTGAGGTGCTCGGAGACTGTGTACTTGCTTTTTACTTAAGGAGATATAAAATATTCTGTATTTATTACTTCTGAATGTCTTATCATTCAATTCGTAGAATAATTATGTATGTGGAAGCATACAGAGTTTAAGGTGCTATTTTAAGAGATTTCAAGATCAATAATTAAAGAACAGTACATAGTGTTCCTACCAGTCAGATTAGCATTTTTTATACAACAGTTACTGTGATATGTCCTAGGTGCTTCACCAGTGAAGACTCAAGCTCTTAAGACTGAAATGTACTTTTTAATACAAAGTTTGGAGCTAGTTCTTGTCAATAGATCTTCTCTCTTTGGACAGTAGCGTCTAACCAGGATAGAGTCTATGTCATTGGTTTTCTAACCTTCTGCAATTGGGATCCTTTCTCCATTTCTCTTTCCCCACAGAGGAAAGAATATGATTGGCCTAGGAGACCTGAATCATACTTCCACCTCTGCCAGTTACCATTTGTGAAATTTAATTTCTGTATCTTTCTTTACTCTTTCATGGAATAGTATTTTCCTCCTCACAAATTTCAAATGAAATTTGAAAATGCCATGTATTATAATTTACATAGCACTTATTCACACATGCTATGTGAATAAAAAGTATTCTTTCAGAGTTGTTATTACAGTATTGTGGCAAGGTATAGAAATATTAGTAGATAGGCATCTTTAAGACTATTAAGAAAATCGATATATTTCTTAATTTGAAACCCACTAGTGTTTGTTACTTTGCTTCTTCAATATGAACTGTAAGACATGAGAGGCATTAAATAATCTAGTATATATTTAAAGCATTTAAAAAACAGTGTTTGACAGATTGCAGTTCTATATATCTGATATTGTTTCTATTAAGAAAGTGACCTTACATGGATATACTTATTTTTTTTTTAAATAGAAAGGAGAATGAGGGTACTTGATTGTTGAATTTGTTAAAATTATTAAATGTAAATAAATTATAATGTTCTAGTCTTAAATTCTGTGACCTCAGACTTGTTCTGAGCATGTGCATGTTCTCAGTATAAATAAGTAATCATTTCCTGAACACAATTACCCTCATGCTTAGAGCAATAAAATATACTGTCCTCAGGGTCCCTAACCAACTTCAGAGGTAGAGGCTCAAAGGCTTCACTACTATTTTATGTTCAGTCCTCCTGTGTGCAACATATATTCCTTCATCTGATATAATATGTAGGTCAAATGATACACTATAAAAAAGAAAATCATACTTCTTATAGCTACAATTAATTCCAGCTGCATCAGGCTCATGGCTAAGCATGGAGTCAACATGCTTGCAATTGTGGAAATAAATTGAAACACCCATTAAAAGAAGAATAACTAAACAGATTATGGCATATCAGATCAACAAAATACCATAGAGTCTACATATTGCTACTTACCGGCTATATGAAACTTAGAAGAAACTATAAAATTGTAAAGGTACATGGGATGTAAACCATATAGATCTAATTTGTATAACACTTTAAAAGTAGAATTACTGGGAGGCAATTTTATTCCTAAATTATTTTTCTTCCTCTGTTAGTAGGTGGAGATAGGAACAGAATGCTTTAAAAAAAAAGTAAGAAAGGACGTTAAATATACCCTAAGTACTTCTCCTTTCTGGGTATAGTTTATATTTTATCTATAATGTCACGGTAATAAGAATAACCTCTCTCCCAAGTGTTAGTTAAGTTTTTAAAGACCCCTCACTTGAGAATTGGAAGACTTTATTTTTGTCTTCTAGATAATTTTTAATATTTTCATTCAATTTCAATAATTTTTTAATTTAAAAATCTTATTGAAAAGGACTTCATATATCAACTCAACAACTTGTTTATTGAGTTCCTGAGACACTGTTCTTTGTGTAGGGAACATAGCACATTATTTTATTAATACGTAGCTTCTCACATATTCTAGGGAATCAGTAACCATATTAGAAAACAGAAATAAAGTACTCTAAGTTCACAGGATGTACATACAATAAACAAAGGTAAAGTCTAGTTAGTGTAAGAGCTTATGTGTTGCCTCAGATCTTCTCTATAGTTGGTCCTTCTATTTGCTTTATGTCATAGTTAACAAAAAGGTGTCTCTGCAAATACAGAGAAATATATTCCCCTCCTGCTATTTCTCCTAATAATCACTGTACTTCATCGTGCATAACACCTACCCAACTAGCATTTTGTCATCCATCTGTTGCATTTAAGCTGTCCTGAAGTTGTTGATCCAATATTTTGTCACTTATGATATTCATGTTGTCTATTGTTAAACAACCTTGAAGTTAATAAATTTTTAAAAATTTAGGCAATGAACTTTAATGCATTAGCCTATTTAGGTATAATTCTACTATATTTAAAATTATTCAACATAATATAATTCTTTAATTTTAAATAAATATATCCTGGGTGTATTAGTCTGCTAGGGCTGCCATGACAAAATATCATGGACTAGGTGTCTTAAAAACATTTATTTTTCTCATAGTTCTGCAGGCTGGAAGTCTAAGGTGAAAGTGGGGATGGTGTTGCTTTCTCCTGAGGCTTTGCCAACTTCCAGATGGGGCTGTCTTCTTATCATATTCTCTGCTGGCTTTTCCTTTGTACATAGGTGCATCTAGTATCTCTCCCTCTTCTTTTAAAGACACTGATCCTATTGAATTAGGTCCTTACCTCATTATGACCTTATTTAACTTGAATTACCTCTTTAAATATCCAGTATACAAATACAGTCATGATGGGGGCTAGGGCATCAAACATATGAACTTAAGGGGGGCATAATTCAGTCCATAACACTAGGGAACAAAGATTCCAACAATTGTAAAGTTATTAATGCAATATATTAGCATAAAATTTAAAATATTACTTGACATTGTCACATATATGCTCAAACTTAAAAAAGTTTTAGCAAGTTGAGTGGCTTTAGAGAGAAATAGGCTATGTCACTTTAAATTTATATCCTATTCTCATCGTATATGTGTAGTTTTAGAATAGAATGGTTGTAATTAATGTAAAATTTGTGCTAAGTTGTCCTTTTTTTTTCATTTTAGACTACTTCATATACTTTCCCACCTACTGGCCAGTGATAAAAATGGCAAGGATGTCTGGCACTCTATTATACTGAAATGTTGAAGTTGGCTGTACTGGACATTTCAGTTGTTTACATTTTTTTTACCATTACAATTTCCTCTTACAGAAATCTTCATTTTTCTTGTTGACATTTCTTTGGGGCAGACCAGGAATAATGAATTATACTTCAGAATATGACTGTCTTATAGTTCATTATACATTTTAAGGTTTTCTGCTAGAAAGATGTAACACATTAATAATGCCTATAACAATTTAAGAGTACAATTTTCCCCCACGACCATACCAAATTTGGACTTGAGTATTCTGGGGTTTTGTTTGTTTGTTTGTTTTGTTTTTGTTTTTTGTTATTTTGTTTTTGTACTCATAGTAGGGAGTGAGGGAAAGGAAAAGATCTTTGGAGTTGGACAAATGGGTTCAAATTTTTACCCATGTTGTTATCTAGTAGTATGACTGAGAAAGTTTTCTGTAACCTCTCTGAACCTCCATTTTCTCATCAGTAAAATGTGAGATGATGATAGCTATCTTATAGGGTTGTTGTAAATAGTAAATGAAACAAGATGCCTAGCTTATATTAGGTACTTAGTTAATAAAAGTTTTTATGATTATTTAATGACTGCATAGTATGACTTTTGTTTTAATTTTAAATTTCTAATTTTAATTTCAGGTACAAAAGAGGTGCATGATAGTTATGTAATATGATGCTGCTTAGTCCTTAGGTTGGAGTTAGATCTGTATGGTTAAATTCTGTGTCTGCTTCTTTTTAGGTGTGAAGTAGACATAACCTATCTGATTCTCCATATTCTTTAGAATAAAACAAAGCTAGTATTAACAGACATCACAGAATTGTTATAAGGATTAAATGAGATAGTATGTGTCAAGTGCTTTTCATAATTTGTAGGAAGAGCTCAACAGAAGTTAATACTGAGTGGTTTCCTGGAGCCAGCTTGCAGAGGAAATTTTATGTGTCTATTCCCAATTCCCATTTAGTGAAATTGTACGAATAGCTTCAAATTAACCATAATGGTACTATTTAAACCCCAGAAATGGAAATGAAAGGTAGGTGGTGGTGGTGGTGGTGGTGGTGGTGGGTGGTGATTTTTTAGGAGGAGCAGTTGTTAAACTTTTAACAACATACCACTGGTAACACCTATTATTATTTAAATCTTTAGAGTTAATAGCCAGTATTATTACAGAACATATGATTTTAACTATAGATTTAAATATGCTTTTTCTCACATTAAGAAATTTTATGTTTTACTGCTTTAGAGTATCAAAGTTGAATGTTGACTTGTATTAAATGCCTTATCGGCATCTATTGAGTTATCATTTTTTATTCTTTTTTCTCTTTTACTAGTGTTGAGTGTCTGGGATAACCTGTGTATGGTTGATAGTTATTTTAAGGTATTTTTGCTGAGATATGCTAGCACCTCTGTTATGATTTTTTTTAAGTCATCTCTAACTATGTTTCTTCCCCTGAGATAACACAGTAATTTTTCTGGATCCTATTATTGAGTGATTTCTGAGATTAAAACTATGTATTACCTTTTAGCACATTGAATGAAATGTAATCCTCTTCTGAATTTTAGAATAATATGAATAACACTTTGGAAATTTTCTCCAGTGAATTCATTCATGATACCTTTATTACTCAGTGATTTATTTTAAGATGATTTAAATTTTTTCCTTCACTGTTGTAACTATTTTTCTGTTTATTGTTTCATCTGGTGTTTTGTTTTTTAAGTTTATTTTCACCTGGATTTTTCATTTATTAGCATGTGCTAAGTAAAATGAACTCCAACATTAACAAAATTTGTGTTTATTTTTGCCCTATATATAAGTAAATCCATGAACATAAAATTCAAGCTAATAAGTACAAATGATAAAAAATACTCACTTTAAAATTTTAGTTTACTTCTCTCATTGAATTTGTACCAAAGGTTCTAACGAAGCTATACTTGAAAGTAAAATTTTCTTGTCCTGTTTGTCTTATGCTCAAATGATCAGATTTCACTCTTTCCATGTGGTTTTGTAATTTCTGAGCAATCTGACAAATAAAATGAAAAAATATGTGCTTTAAATGCAAAGCTCTTTCTTTAACAAATAACTGACTGGTTTGATTTTTCTTATCTAAAATAGTAATTTAACTTAAATACACCAAATTAGTAAATCAATAAATTGATAGGAGAGAGCTGATAACCTGAGGGATAAAATTTCCTAACCAATTAATTAATTTATCTAAAATATCCTAGTCCATTTTCCAAAAAAAAAAAAAAAAAGATTCAGCTGATACCTCACCTTCTCCTTGCTGCCAGTATATTTTTTCATGCTCATTTTTGAGAAATTTGAGTCACAGAGTGTTTGATTACCAAAAGACATTCTTTATTAAGATATTAGGTGCCAGGTGTGGTTAATGGTAGTTAATGGTGATATCAGCCATATAGTAGTTTTTCTAGACTACACCTCATAATCTTGAGTACAAATCACCCCTAACCTAAAATAGAAGTAATCTCTTCATAGGTGTGTAATCTTGTGGTTCGTTTAGGGGTGTAATACCAAAAACTTGTTCCTGCCTCTCAGCTTTAGAATTTCTACTAATCTCAGTTTCAAAATCAAAGATTCTGATTTTAGGGACTAGGCTAAAAACTAGAATTCTCAAATAACCACTTTTAAAACTTGCCTAGTCATTCAAGTAATCGTTTTTTTGATATATGTTGTAACTGGGTCATTTGTTCCCCAAGCCTATAAAGATTAGCAATTTCTTGGTTTTCAGTTGCTCATGGTTTTTAGTAAAGTCTTAGAAAGTAAAATAAGTAAGCCAACAAACAAAAACAGAACTACAAACTAGAAAGGATTTGGTTTTAAGTACTGTGATTAATAGTTTATTTCACTGGTTGAAACTTTATGGTATGACTTATACCAAACATGAGGTGTCTCTGGCATTTACCTTGGAGGAAAAATCAACTTATGACTTCTTACATTGGGCTCTGATTTCTTAATGTAACTGGATCCAGATCTTCCCTTCCTAATTGACTCCGTCCATTTTTTCTTTGTCACCAGCTACTGAGGATGATACAGAAATGAATATAGCCCATTATCCATGCTCTAGTACTTTACAACATAGTGAGGAGGCGGATATGTAAATGAATAAATAACAGTCCCTGACAAGATGTCATTTGAAACGAATTTGGATTAGTGAAAGTCTCCCAGGTTAAGCAAAAAAAAGTTAGGGGTGTTCTATGCAGAGGGAACAGTATGAAGGCCAGGAGTACATCTAGGAAATGGGGAGAAGTTCACAAAGTAAAAAGCGTAGAGGACGGGAATGTGAGTAGATGTGACTACAGAGGAATAGGAGTCACTGTCTGAAGAGTTCTGTGCTGAGTATCAAGCGAAGTTTTTTGGATTTCAAATGTACCAAATTTTAAAGTAGGAGATAAGCTTTGTCTTTTTAGTACAGTAATTTTAGTGTTAGTGTGGAATGATGGACTTATGATGGAGAGCTACAATTAAATTCTGCCAGAGCTTAAGTTAGACGTGATAAAAGCCTAAATTAGTGTTAATATTTAATGATGGTAGAAACTCAAGATGACATTTCTGAAGGTAGATTGACAGAATTTTAATAATGCAGAGGGCCAATAGGAATCAATAACAAGATTTATAGATTTGGAAAATGGTGACACCTATATGCGAATAAAGCCGTTGAACAAGTTCAAAGGGAAGTCAATGAATGAGTGTTTAGTAATTTCTGTATGTTTGGTTTTTCAACCCCTGGATACTTTATGTGCATTTATCTGGTTTCATCCTCTGAATAACCCTGTGAAGTAGTTAGATTTATTCTCATATTTTCAAAATAAATTTACTGATTTAAATTAGTTTCAGGCATACAGTGCGTTGGTTAGACATCTATAATGTTCATAATGGTGCCCCCAATTGCTCCCTCCCTCCCCGGGCCTTCCACTTAGCCATCATAGTAATGCTGACTGCATTTCCCCCTCTATGCCCTCCCCCCCAACCCCCCCACCCCCCGCCGTGCCCAACTGTCAAATATTCTCTTTTTTTAAATAAGGAAGTAGAAACTCAGGAACGTTTCGTTACTTCCCTAAGAGGACCCCCTGCTGGTCAGTGATGGGTCCCAGGTCTCTCTGACTCCAAGCCCCTGTGCTTACCCCTCCATTTTGTGGCCCTCTGAGTATACGATGTTTGAGAGGTTTTTTAGAACCTGGGAGCTTCTGCCCAGTGAGCACTGAGGGATAGTGGAGCAGGAATAGAGATCAGTTCTCATGTGATGATATACTTTGAGAGTCATCAGTACATGGATGTCGACGCCATAGGAGTGGATGAAATCACTCAGGTGAGGCATATAGTGTGAGGGTAATGAGAGCGTCAATACTAGCACCCTGACCTTGGCACATTTGGCCATCTTATTCCAGGATAATCACCATTCCACTTTCTGTCGCTATGAAGTTGACTACTTTGGGTATCTCACTTAAGTGGAAATATATAATATTTGTCCTTTTGTATAATTTAGATTTTTTAAGTACATTCACAGAGTTGTCCAAACCATACTACAGTCAACTTTATAATATCAGAAAGAAACTATACCTATTAGCAGTGACTTCCCAAATACAACCATCCCCTGGCTGCACTAGCCATAGATAACCACTGATGTGCTTTCTGTCTCTATAGATTTACCCATAGATTTCATATAATAGAATCATACAGTATGTGGACTTTTGCGTACAACTGCTTTTATTTAGCCCTTGCTTTCAAGTTTGTGCATATTTTAGCATTTATCAATACTTCATTTCTTTTTATGACCAAATAATATTCTATTGTGTAGATATACCACATTTTAATTGTATATTCATCAGTTGATGGACATTGAGTTGTTTTTATTTTTTTGGCTATTATGAACTAAGCTGCTGTGAACATTCATGAACAAGTTTTTACATGGATATATATATATATATATATATATATATATATATATATATATATAATATATGTTTTCATTTCTCTTGGGAATATTTACCCTTATACTGTGAGGACACTGTAAAGAAAGTATCCTGAGTCCAAAATAATGATTTGGTGTTTTGAGACCTCAAGTCACGTTTAGTTTTCCATTTGTTATCTAAACATGTAATAATCTCGCTATTTTATTTTTGTCTTATATCTTTGTAGACGTTCAGTAAATATTTGTACAAGGTATTTATAATATCTCGGTCTTAGTGAATAGTTTCAATAATTAGCAATTTCCTATACCTGTGCTGAAAACAAATACAAATATATTTTTGGGTCTGTGTGATTTAGTTTTCTACTGGAAGCTTGATTATAATGAACTTGGTGATTGGTCTTCATTGCCAGGATGGTTGTTGTATTTTTATCTTCCTCAGGCAGTTTTCAGTCAGTTTCTCACGCCCAGGGCTGGTATGTCTTTCCGAGGAAGCAGAGAAGAGTATGATGAGTAATGTCTTTGAATCTGTGATTATGAAACCTTATCCATATGAGTATGCAGGTTCTTAGTGACTGAGCTTCAGTCAGTGAACCACAGACATTTTTCCTGTCTTTCTCATGTGAATTTTCTCATTGAGTTACCCTTAGTTTCCTTTCTCCTAGTTTTTAATATCTAGATTAATTGATTATTTATTCACTTGCCTTAACAAAATAGAAATCCTTTGTTGTGTCCGTGTTCTTAGATGTTGTCACCAAAATGTCAAAGTCATTTGAAACTTACGTGATAGCAATTCAACTGTAACTTAGCACAGCATATAACCATAACCTTGGTCAAAATAAAGGGTATTTTGAATGCTATGTGTGTGGTTTGTTGTTCTGGAGAAAAATGGTATCTGGTGGTTAGAACATATGAGTTGTTGTCAGCATTTGTGGGTTTATTTTCAGATCCAAGCTTTTTAAAAAGAGAAGCAGAGTCCACGCCCGTATATGTTTAGTGGAATGCTTTATATACTGTGGATGTACTGTAAATAGTGTAGATTTTATACTACTGACAGAATAATGTACAATAAGTTGCTGACAGTATATGCTAGATAATGATAGCTGTCGCGGTTATGCAGTGATTCCATTCTTTAAGCTTTCTTTGAGAAAGACATGATTAACTGGTAGCACGATGGTATTTTCAGCAACTTAAAATGAACATTTTTTAAAAATTCAGAGTGTTTCGACATTATTCTCCGTCTAAGGGACTGCTGAAAACTACCTAATGGAACTCATCCATTTCACAGTAATACTTGCCAGAATCTCAGAGTAAGAAACATCCTTAAGATTGTGTGATGATTCTAATATGTGGAGACTAGGCACCGATATTCTAGTATTTAAGTTTTATTTACTTCCATCCTCTTGACAGCATATTAAACCAGGGATTTTAAAAACAAGTCTTTTTGTGGTATTATTGGTCCTTGAACTGGACAGAGGTGTTCTGCCCTTAAAATAAAGTAATAAAGATATCTTCCTAGTTTATTAAAAACATATGAATGGCATTAAAAAATTTTTTCAATTTAAAATTTTTAAATAAATATTTTTCATAATTTTGGTGTCTGGCTTAGTCTATAATAAAACAAAGTATTTAACTTAACTCAAATTTCTATATTTATATTTATTATTTTATATTTAATGTTGAGTTGCTTTTTGTACTGTGACTTAACTTTAGGGCATGGCCTTATTATGAACACCTGTTGTCCACAGTGAACAGGGCTTGGATGCTAGTAGAAATCATGATTGTAGTTGGTTTATTAGTCCCTTCTAGCCTTTATTCTGATTTATTAGATTGACAGTTATGCCTCAGATACTGCTATTAATCCCTAGACTGAGGCTGTATTCCTTTGAATAATACTTTCCTGTTCCTGTTTTCTATGGAAGTCTACATGTATCATTTTGTTCAGCCAAAAGAAACTTAATATTGTCTTGTGAATTCCATCTCTTCTGAAGTTCATACATTTTTTTAAACCAATGACAAATGTTCATTTAACAGTTCATTTAACAAGCTATTTTTGTTACTTTTAGCTAGTTTTCTTTCTCAACGTTAGACTACTTCAAATATTAGATGCAAAGGGACTTTTTATCTAAGAGTAAATGATATTGGAATGATACCACTAAAAATAAATCATTTTAAGTAGTTGCCAGAATTTCATACTAAATAATGTGTACATGTATGTATTGAGGTGGGGGTAGAGGACGATTGAGAATTTATCTTTAACAAATATTAAATTGGAATTTATGAAAATAAACTTTTAAAGCAAAATTTTGTATATAATTGCAACTATGCACCTATGTGTTAATTATTAAAACTAAAAGTGAACTTCAGTTTGGATTATTTTTTCTGAAATAAAAATTGTATGATTACAAGTTATGACATCCTTCTTCACATTTTACTTTCTCTGCACAGTAATTTTATTATATATATAATTTTTTTTTACAAAATCATTAGTAGAATTTGTTAGTTCTTTAATGACTCCTTTTTTAAAATTTATATCTCTTTCAATTTATTAGAAAATTAAGGCCATCTGTTATATTTTGTTCTAGTTTAACAACTCAGTTTTAAAATAAAAGTTCAGGACTTAAAGCACAAGGTAGAATTCTGGGGAAGGAATAAGTAATTTACAATTTATAAATAAAATGTTAAAATAGGATGAATTTATGAATACACCTGAATATTTACATTTTGATAATCATGCTCCTTCTGGAGTGCTATGTATTTAGCTATATAACTTAAATATCTAATAAGTATTGTCGACGTTAATTGTGTCTGTGCTTGGGATAGGATACAGATTGCTGAGTAATGTTATTAAAGAATGAAGTGCTCTCTATATACAGATATCAAAAGATCTCTGAGCTATGTTATAAAATAAGCAGCGAAAGTATTCATATACTTTTTTTAGTTCTTTGTAGTTTTCAAGCCCTTTCAAATGTGTCATTTGATAGTAAGTGCATTGATGGGAAAGTAATAAGTTCATTTTATGTATGGAGAGGAACACTATATGTCGTGAAATTTCCAGAAGGAAGCCCTTTCCTCCTTTAAGGCAGTTGTGGATTTGGAAATATGAGCTGGGAGACCTGGAGGATTAGACCTGAATCCTCCACCAGTCTGTCTTTACATTCATTAACTGGAATAAGTCGAGCTCGATTCAGTAATCTTAGTACTGTCCCTTCCTCTGCCAGGGATATATGACCAAGGATTGCACTGGGAAAGGTAAGCAAAGAGTGGCAAGTAATCTGTCAACTTATCAATTCCGTATGTTGGGTAACTTTTCTTAACTCTCCATTTGCTAACTGTTAAATGCAGATCATAGTACAGATGAATTAATTTCATGCTCCTCTCCAAACACATATACACATCCAGGGAGGTACATGCAGAAGCCATAATTGTACCACTTAGTCTAGAAAGCTTTTCCATATGAATTCTCTGTGCTCTCTTGCTATGGTGTTTTCCTTTAGCTCTCTCGTCAGCTCACTGGTCACTCAGAAAGCACTATTCCGAGCACCGAGATGGAGAACTTCCTTATTTCACCCACAGGCTTGTTCCTTGATTTGTTCTTAGTGGATTTGTTTGTTTGTTTGTTTTTAGTGTATCTCTTTGTATAGTTTTCTTAGTGGTTGCTCTTGAGATATTATAATATTCATGTGACATCACAGTATACTGGTATCAACATTTTATCACTTTGAGTGTAGTATATAAACCTTCTTCCATTTAGGTCCCTCTACTTTTCTGACTTTAAAATATCATTATCTTGCATATCAGATGGTATTATAATTTTTGTCTCAATCAAATATTTAGAAACTCAGGACAGAATATGTCCTCACATTTCTGCTCTTTCCATTATTTTTTCCTTCTTGATGCTCTAAAATTCCTTCTTTTACTATTTCTTTTCTGTTTGAAGAACTCCCTTTAGCCATTAATTTTTTTTTTTTAATTTTTCAATTGCAGTTGACATTCAATATTTTATTAGTTTCAGGTGTACAGCATAGTAGTTAGATATTTATATAATTTATGAAGTGATCTCCCCACTAAGTCTAGTACCCTCTTACCACTAAATGTAGCTATTACAGTATTATTGACTATATTCCCTACGCTGTACCTTATATCCCTATGACTATTTTGTAACTGCCAATTTGTACTTCTTAATTTCTTTACCTTATTCACCCATCCCTCCAAACCCTCTCCCACCTGGTAGTCATCAGTTAGTTCTCTGTATTTATGAGTCCCTCCCTCCCTCCCTCCCTCCCTTCCTTCCTTCCATCTCACTTATAAGGGAAATAATATGGCATTTGTTTTTGTCTGACTTATTTCTCTTAGCATAGTACCCTCTAGGTCCATCCATGTCACAAATGGTAAGATTTCATTTTTTTTTCATGCATTTTTCCATTCTTTAAGGGTAAGTCTGTTTGTAACAAATTCTTTTAGTTTTCCTTCATTTGAGAATGTCTTAATTTCCTTTTAAATTCTCAAGGAAGGTTTCACAGTTGACAGTTCTCTTTTAGCATGTGAAAAATTTTGTTTCATTTCCTTCCTGGCCTTTATGGTTTCAGATGAGAAGTCCACTGTCATTCGGATTGGTGTTCCCCTAGAGGAAATATGCCATTTTTTTTGACTGCTTTCAAGATTTACTTTTTGTCTTTAGTTTTTAGAAGTTTAATTTTGATATGTCTTGTTTTGGATTTCTTTGGGTTTACTCAGCTTCTTGAGTCTGTAGGCATGTTTTTTGCTTCCCCTTTTGTGAGGTCTTCAGCCATTATTTTTTCAGATACTCTTTTATCCCTACTCCATTTCTTCTCTCCTGGGACCCCACTGATAAGAATGTTGGATTTTTTGATATTATCCTACAAGTTTTTGTTTTATTTTTATTTTTTCAGTTCGTTTTCTCTGTTGTTCATATTCAGTAAATTCTGTTGATCTGTCCTCAAGTTTGCTGATTCTGTCTTCTGTCATCTCCTTTCTACTATTGAGCTATTCCAACGAGCTTGTTATTTCTGTTATTGTATTTTTCATTTCTATAATTTTCATGCAGTTCTTTTTATAACTTCTATTTCTTAGTTGAGATACTCTATTTTCTTAATTTATTCCAAGAGATTTTCCAATTTCTTGTCATGCATTTTATGATGGCTGCTTTAAATTCCTTCTCAGATAATTTCAACATCTGATTCATCTCAGTTGATTGTCTTTTCACATTCAAGTTGTAATATTCTTGTTTTGTGGTATGATGGATGATTTTTAAAATAAATCTTGAACATTTTGGCTGTTATGTTAGGAAACTCTTGGTCCTATTTAAATCTTATTTTAGCAGGCTGTCAGCCTATTTAGATTTAGCATGTAGCTACATGCCTAAAGTTGAAGGGTATGGTTCCTATGACAATTTAATTTTCAGATCCTTTGCAGCACTATTTTAGTCTGCTTAGTTTATGTGGGCCTCCTACTCATCTTTGCTGGTGCCGACTGAAGGAGCAGAATGAGCTTCCCCAGAACAGACCATCTATGCCTCTAGCAAGGAAAAGAGAGTCTCCAACCCATGACAACTGAGGTTTTGTGGGCCGGGCTGCTGTGGCAGGTGGAGAAGAATTCCCAGGCTGGTCTCTTGTTGCGATGAGTTCCTCTTTCCAGTGCCTGCCCCTACTTGTTTCCTGGTGTATCTCAGTGGGAGAGGGCAGTTTCATGTCTGGAGGGGGAGAGAGTGGTTCCCTTGGCTGCTTCTTGCAATATCGCCTTGCAAGTGCTGTTGGGCTTGCCTAGTGTTGTCCATAGGAATGAGCCTACCTAGACCACTTTCCATTGGTAGGTTTGGGCAAGGCCTTGGGTCACCTTTTGTTAAACAAGGATTGTCAGATTTCCTGCCACTGTGTTGTTCCTCCAGTCCTAAGGACCCTACCTGGTCATTCTTATTTCCATTTTCACATTTCTGTGGCTGCCTTTTGAATTTCCAAAGTTTATAGTTGTATTTAACAGAGAGTAGCATAAAGAAATGAGTCTATACCATTTTGTCTGGCCTAAGACTCTTTCTTAATCCTTTATTCACATTTTTGTTTAAAGTGCCTAGCCTGTTATCATCTATGTTATTTTCTGCAGTTGTTAAATGACATAACTTTTCTATAGCCTTATGTATCAGAACTTTTCATGAAATCTTAACTTTTTTCCAACATAGTGCTCATTAGCTTTTTGAAGTCCTTTCTCCTATAGAGATTAGTGATTTAACTCTGTAGTTACTTTTCACTCATACAATATTCAAAAATGATCAATGAAGATTCCAGATGGATAGTGGTCAAGTAAAGGATTGATTTTTATAAGGAGTCATTTAACTAGTGAACATTTTTGTGTTTGGTAAACTTTTATTTTTCTATAAAAATTTCTAAATATGAGGACTACAGTGACTATTTATATAAGCAAAAACCTTCCTATGTGTCCTTATACTCTATTTTAGAAAACCTTAAAAGTTCTCTAATCACATTTTTATTTTACAGATGAGTAAAAGTCAAGAGAAAAGACTTGCCTAATATTAAGATGACCTTATACTTTATAATCTATGCAGAGAGGCTTTGCAAAAGTTAAAAAGGGGCACTATTAGCAATTATTTTGAGACAACAAGGTATAATCTGGGTCATGTGATCATTCTGCCTAGATCAAATTGCTAGTAAGTACAAAATTTACTTTAGTGAGACCTCAAATCTCCTGACTCCTGTGGTTGGCCCAAATGTAGTATAGAATCATGAGTATGAGTATGACAGTGGGCTATGACTGCTTTGGTTCAAGTCCTAACTTTATTACTTACTAACAGTGTGACTGTGATTGATTTACTCAAATTCTCTGTGCTTCAGTTTCCTTATGTATAATGTGAGAGTAATGATAGTGGCAGCCTCACAGGAATGCTGCGAGGCTTTAATGAGATTATACATGTAAAGCCTTTAGTACAGTTGGTGGCTTGCGCTTAGTATTATGTCTCCTGGTGCTATTATTACGTTTTTTTTTTTTTTTAAATCCTAAAATCAGAAAAGGCAAGGGTTAATTGAGGACTAGTAGCTTTAGTATGAGATTAAGAGTCAGGACTCTGGGATTCTATTTCTGTTTTGCTCCTGACTCACTTGGACTCTTAGAGAAACTGCTTAACCTTTGTGTGTCTAAATCTTGCCATCTTAAAGCTAGAAGAATCTTGCCATCTGCTCACTTCATGGAAGATGGTAAAGAAAATTTCGAAAAATGCTTTTGAGATCTGTGGGAGAAAGGTGCTATATAAGCTTATAACTTTATTCATCTCTGCATCAACATTAACTTGCTCATTAAGTATATATAGTTTTTAATTTGCTTAAGTAGTAATTCAAAATTATATATATATATATATATATGTATAATATGAGGGTGTTGATACTTCTGTTAGAATATTTCCTTTTGTGTTTTCTTCATTGTTTAAAAAAGGTAGGTCCTTCTTGCCACATTATATTAGAAACATATAAAAATCAGTATAAATGATTGATAATGAATGAACAATAATTTCTAATTTTTCTACTAATTTTAATTAAAATGTAGCTTTGATTCTTTTTAAAGAAATGTGAAAAGATGAGAGCAGGGATAAGGAATGTTTGATTGATTATAATGAGAAAAAAATATGGGCTAAAACTACCTCAAAAAAGCATTTAGCATCTTCTCATGCCACAATAGAATTGTATTTTAATGAATTCAATTCAGTAATCATTGATTAGGTGGCTACCGTGTACATGGAAAAAGGTGAGACAGTTCTTTTCCTCACATGCTTATAATCTAGTAGGAAAAATAAAAATATAACTCTTTGTTCTGTCATGATCATTAATGGTATAGCTAATCTTTTCAAAGTTGGTTGCAAGTAGGGGCAGTATTGAAGTAAAATCTTACACAACCTTTTGACTGTTTTGAATTAGCTAGATTTTGCTAAATGTTTCAGTGAGGTTCCAAGACAAATGGTCAGTTCAGAAAAGACAAATACATAAAGAAGTATACATAAATTTGCCAGATCGATTTCTCATTGGGGTCCATAATCAGTGTTAATTTACAACTTTTGTAACAAAAGAAAAAAAAGGTATGTTATTCAAGAGAATAAAGTCCTTGAAAACTTGTGTAATCTGAAAAATTATCTTAGGAGGCTTTTTCAAGTAAATATCATTTAATTCACTTTGAGATTATGATTTAGCTTGAATAATTTTCATTTCTAAAGTAAGTCTGAGAAACAGAAAAAATTCAAGATTCGAAATTAAAATTAAATGGAAAATTATGTTCTAAATCTATGAATTGTTACATTTTAAATGTAAAATTAGTATAATAAAAGTCCAGGTATAGATTATGAATATCCAAATAATATACTTATCCTGGGATGTCGCTTTTCACTTATAATAGTGGAGAATGCTAGGATAGGAATATTTTATCCCAGGAATATTAGGATAGGAATATCTTATTTAAATATTTATCTGTTTAAGTAAATATTTTACTTAAGTGTTTACGGATATTTAAATGAAATGTAAACCATATTTTAATGTTTGTCATTGCATGAAGATTAGAAAATTAAGTTTTGTGTTTAAGAAGACTTTTGGTATGATGTTCTGGTACTGGTAATCAGTCTGTCTTTCAGTTGTAGCTCTCTGAAATGCTACTAAAGGAAGAGGAATGAAATAATTTATTAGTTATTAAGTTTAGAACACAGGCTTTGACCCAGAGAGCTCAAGAAAGAACTTTTAGATAGAAATAGAGGCAAAAATTTAATAATAGTTATTTTTAGGAAAGAGTCAAATGCCAAGAAACATTATGAATCACCATTAACTATCTAATTTGGTCATTCAGAAACTGAAGTTTCTTCTTCAACAACTTGTCTTCCCTTTCTGTCAACAGATCTGTTCAAAATCAAGACCTGACTTCGTTTATTTCTTTGTTTGTTTTTACCACTTAAATATTTCTCTAATGTGACCTTCCTTTATTTTATCACCACACTGGTCCTAATTTACCATCCTTCTTGCCTGGATTACCATAGTGGCCTCTGTATTAGTTTCCTAGAGCAGCTGTAACAAATTACCTCAAAGTGGGTGGCTTAGAACAACAGAAATTTATTCTCACAGTTCAGGAGGCCAGAAGTCTGAAATCTATGTGTCAGAATGGTTGGTTCTTTTTGAAGGCTTTGAGGGAGAATCTTTCTATGTCTGTCTCTCCTAGCTTTAGATTTGCTGGCAATCCTTGGCGTTCTTTGGCTGCTAGCTTTATCACTGCAGTTTTTGTCTCCATTATCACATGGCCTTCTTCTTTGTGCAGCTCTTCTTTGTCTTCAGATCTCCCTTTCCTTATAAGGACATGAGTCCTACTCTAGTGTGACCTCATCTTAACTTGACACTTTACTGGAAGTTCTAACCAGAGCAGTTAGGCAGTAGAAAGAAATAAGAGGCACCCAGATTCGGAAGAAGGAAGTAAAACTCTCTATTTGAAAGTGACATGTTCAAATAATAGTAATATCTAAGGAAATCCTCCAAAAGTTTGTTAAATAAATGAGTTCAAGGTTGCAGGATACAAGACAAATTTACAAAAATCAATGGTATTTCTATATACTTATAATGAGTAATCCAAAAATCACATTAAGAATGTAGTTCCATTCACAATAGCATCAGAAAAAAAAACCAGTTAAGAATGAATTTAACAAAAGGAGTACAAAACTTTTACTCTGAAAACCTTAAAATACAGTTGGAAGAAACTAAAGATCTAAATAAATGGAAGAAATCTCATGTTTATGAATTGGAAGACTTAACTACTGTTAAGGTAGTAATACTCCCTTAACTGATTTACAGATTCCATGCAATTCCTATCAGAATCCTAGCTGGCTTTTTTTGTCGTTGTTGAAATAATAAGCTGAAATGATAAGCTGATTCTAAAATTCTTATGGAATTGCAAGGAACCAGAATGTACAAAACAGTCTTGAAAATGAGGAGATTCACATTTCCCAATTTTATAATTTACTACAAAGCAACAGTAATTAAAACAGTGTAGCACTGGCTTGGGGGTAGACATATATGCGTTGATGGAATTGGATTGAGAGTCCAGACGTAAAACCATGTATCTAAGGTCAACTGATTTTCAGCATGCGTGCCAAGGTCATTTAATGAGGGGAACGAATAGTATTTTCAACAAATAGTGCTGGGACAACCTGATAGGCACATGTAAAAATTGAAGTTTTACCTTTACCCCCTACCTCACACCAGACATGTAATTAACTCAAAATAAATCAAAGACCTGCATGTAAGAGCTAAAACTATAATACTCTTAGAAGAACCCATATGGAGGTATATCTTCATGACCTTGGCTTTAGCAAAGGATTTCTAGACATCAAACGTATGAGCAACAAAATCAAAAATAGATAATTTGAACTTATAGTTTAAACCTTGGTGCATTAAATGGATATCATCAAGGGAGTGAAAAAAAGAATCCCACAGAATGGGAAAAAATATTTGCAAATCAAATATCTGGTAAATCAGAAATTTATAAGAGGTTAATGTCCAAAATATACAAGGAATTTATACAACTCAACAGCAAAAAATAAAAAATAATTTAAAATTGAGGGAAGGATTTAAAGACATTCTTCTAGAGAAGACATAAATGGCCAAAAGGTATATGAAAAGGTGCACAATATCGCTAATAATCAGACAAACGCAAATCAAAACCACAAGATGTCACCTCACACCTGTTACCAATGGCTAGTATTAAAAAAGACAAGAGATAACAAATGCCGAGGATGTGGTTAAAAGGAACCCTTTTACACTGTTGGTGGGAATATAAACTGGTACAGCCATTATGGAAAAGAGTATGGAGATTCCTCAAGAAATTAAAAATAGAACTACCATATTATCTAGCAATCTCACTTTTGGGTGCATATCCAAATGAAACAAAATCATTGCCTTAAAGTTGTATCTATATGCCTATGTGTATTGCAGCATTATTTACAATAGCAAAGGTATGGAAACAACCTAAATATCTGTCTATGGATGAATAGATGAAGAAAAAAATTTGTGTATGTGTGTTTAATGGAATATTTTTCAACATTAAAAAAGAAGGAAATCCTGCCATTTACAACAGTATGGATGAACCTAAAGGGCGTCCTATGTGAAATAAACCAGAGAGAGGAAGACAAACACGGCATAGTATCATTTATTTGTGGAATCTAATAAAAAAAGAGCAAAGTTGAACTCATAGAAACAGAGAATAGAATTATGATTGCCAGGGTTGGGGTTGGGGGAATAAGTAGACATCAGTAAAAGTGTACAAACTTTCAGTTATGGTATGAGTAAGGTCTTTGGATCTAATAATGTATAACATGGTGATTATGGTAGATATTACTATATTGTATAGTTGAAATTTTCTGAGTAGAACTTAAGTGTCCTCATTGCAAAATTAAAAGTCATTATGTGAGGTAATAATTATGTTAGTGGAGGGAATTCTTTCACCATGTATATGTATGTCAAATCATGTACACTTCAAATATATCACAATTTTTATGTGTCAGTTATACCTCATTAAAGTTGATAAAACTCTACAATGAGATACCACTTCATACATAGTCAGGTGGCTAGAATCTAAGAGTCAGAAAATAGCAAATATTGATGAGGATGTAGAGAAATTGGAACCCTCATACACTGCTGGTAGGAATGTAAATGGTGTAGCTGCTTTGGAAAACAACCTGGCAGTTCCTCAAACAATTAAACATAAATTAACTATATGACTCAACAGTTGTACTTCTAGATAATTACCCAAGATAAATGAAAACACATGTCTGCATAAAAAACTTGTACATGAGTGTTTGTAGCAGCATTATTCATGGGAGCCAAAGGATAGAAACAACTCAGGTCTATGTTAACTGATGAATGGATAACCCAATGTGGTATATCCATACAGTGGTGTACTAATACCTGCTACAGCATGGATGAGTCTTAAAAAATGTTATGCCAAATGAAAGCTTACATATTATGTGATTCCATTCATATGAAATATCTACAATAGGGAAATATATAGAGTCAAAATAGATCAGTGATTTCATGGGGCTGAGGGAGTCGAGATGAAATTGAGGGTGATAGTTAAAGCATGATGAAACTCCTTTTTGAGGTGATGAAAATGTTTTAAAATCAACGGAGGAGGTAGTTGCACAGATTGTAAATATACTACAAACCAGTGAATATACACTTAAATGGGTGGATTTATTCTCTGAATTATATTTCAGTAAAGCTGTTATAAAAGAAATGTGTGTCTTTCCAGGTAAAATAAACATTTTGATATCATAGATGTTTTTTGCTGTAAAACCATTGTGTTGCTTTTTAGACTTTAGAAGATATAGAGTATAGCTACAGCCTTAGCAGTTTGAGTTGCTGAAAAAAAGTCTTCTGTTTTAGACTTAGTGATCTTACAAGTTGCCTAAAATGTGAGCTTTGTTTTGCCTTCATAATAGGTGTCAATTTTGTTATTTTTAAAAATAAATTTCAGAAGAGTTATGTTAGCATACTTGGAGATCCAAGAAAGTTTGGTTTCTTTTATCCCATGTGTATATGTTTCTAGTCTTCAACAGTTTTAACTTTTGTTAACATTTTATAGAGTTTTCATTAAGACTTATGCTCAGTACCAATCAAATTGTGTCAGTGACATGAAAAACATCATTCGCTAGGTAAAAATTTAAACCTGAATATGAAAGATGACATGATAATAAACCAAAGAAACACATATAAAAGACAATTGTTCTTTAGAAAATAAGTTAATAGGGATGTTTGCCATTTTTTTTTTTTTTTTTTTTTTTTTTTTTTAGTTTTAGTTTTAAGGAAGGGAGAAATATAATGGTAGATTTTGTGAATTTTTAGGGTCATTTTTATTTATCTTATTCTTGATTAAGGTGATTGTAATTAAGATATCTCAATATATTTAACTTTTCACTATGTTTAACACTATGTGTTTTGATCTTGGCCTTTAAAATCAGTTAGATGTATGGTTCACACAGAACCTTCTTAGAGTCTTCCAAAGAAGAAAAGACATGTTAGCTTACAAGTAAAAATATTTTGCATTATTATATTTCCATAATTCAAAGTCTTTCTATATCCTAAATAAGTAACAACTAAAATATCTGGAATGTTAGTTTCCTAATAGTCATACCATCATCTACAAGAAGTTTGCAATCATGTACCTACATATAAATGTTGGCTTGATAAAGAGACAGACCCTCACAAAATTCAACTTGACAGTGAATTAGAAAACACAGAACCCATGATCTGGTTCTTTGTTCTGAGTATTGCCACTGAGAATTGTATTTTAAACTTTCTTTTGCTTCAAAATTGTATTAGTGCTTCATTAAATTTAATAGATACCTTTCTCCACCCTTCCTTATTAATTGCCATATGACATTGATGACAAGGCAATATTTGTTACTTTTGGAGGCTTTAAGGGACTTACATAAAGCCAACAATGGCTTTCTAATGTAAAAAAATAATAATAAATTTTTCTCTCTCTCTCCTGTATTTTGAGGGTCTTGTAATTGACCCTTTACACATATCTTTCAATTCTTCACATTACTGTTTATTAAAAAACATTTTAAGAGCAGTTAAACCACTCATATAAGATTCTGACTTTTCTAAAGATTAGAACAATGTAATATATAGCAATGTATAAGCTCCCTAAAATATACTCAGTACTTAATAACTTGAATTAAATACAACCTACACCCAAAGGAGTTGGTAATAAATGTTATTTTTAAAAATACAAAAATGTCTAAATAGAAACTTCCTTTGCCCTGTAGTCTTGCCATTGTCACAGTCCGAAAGTGAGGTGACGTAAGGAGAGAAGTGACAGGTATGGCTTTCCGTTCGTACAGCTCCAGCTCCCTGCCGCTGCCACCATCACACAGCTCTTGGAAACTCTCTAATTGCAGTTTCCGTGAGTTTTCCCCATTTTTCTTGTCACTTTCCAGCCTGCATTTTGAGAAATACGTGTTTAAAATATTTGTCGCCTAAATAGAAAAATAAGAACTCTGGAACTGTCAAACCTCTCAATGGCACATGTAACTAATGGAAAACATTCCACAAATAAAGTTGTCATGAAGATAATATAACAAGTGAGGTCTAACTCTGGGTAGACAAGATATTAGAGAAGAGCTGAGGTATTGACCTCTTATAACAATTTAGCCCTGTATATAATCTTTTTAAAGAGAACTTTATAAAAGTTTATAAACTTGTTTGACTTTTAACAATAACATACTTAATCACCTCACACTTAGCCTGTGTTTCTGTGTTGCAGTAGTTAGAATAAACAAGTTTATATACTAAATTCATATGTGAGTTCAAGGCTAATATTAAGAAAAATAACTTCTAGGAAAGGCATACAAGAAAGAAATTATTCTTCTGCGTTAGTTAACGGGTACTGCATAACAGAGGAGCGTTACTGTAGGGATTAATCAGAAGTGTTTATGTGCAGTGCATTTCAAAAATCTGTAATGTGAACTTTCACGAAAGGACTCCACGCTGGCCTTCTGAGAGTCTCTCTATTAATAGGCTGTGTAAATTCTTCCTCTTCTTTTTCGCTGTCATTATGTTGAGAATATAAAAATGAATAATTGAATGATTGAGGAATGTTGCTGAGTATATTATTTGGAGGAATTGTTGGAGCAAAATCAATGTCCTTTCTCTGTTGGAAACAGTGACTGAATAGAGAGAGAGTAGGCAGGCTCCTGGTGGTGTGAGGGAGGTCGGGCTCCTGGGCCTCGTGTGACTGCAGGGTATTTAAAGTGCCCGGTATCCCTGGAAACGTAAACTGTTTGTGATTCCAATTGGTGCTTGTGTTTCAGTGATGTCATGCAATTTACAGATCCACACAATGGATCTCTTGTTTGTGGACCTACAGAGGAGTGCATATAGTTTCGGAAAAGCACCTGAATACCCTTAGGAATTGAGGCTTGAGGTGGGGGGAGGAGGTAGGGAGGGAAAGAGAAAGAGAGTTCTCTCAGGATTTAATTTTACAAAGCAGTGAGAGCCTTAATAGCCGTTCCTTAATCTTTTGAGTTTGGATTCAACTTTTTTAAAAAGGCAAAAAACGTCAGCCATCAAATTTCTCATTGTTTTACAGTCTTGTGATTGCATTTGAGAAGTATATGAACATTTTTGTACAAACTGAAACTTGAAGAAAAACAGTTGACGATTAATTACTCTTAAATTTAACCATCAGCTGTGCAGTGGTAAGAGACTTATAGAGCTTGGAGTATTTGAACGAATTGGTTAGATTAAAACAGTACCATTAAAAATATTCTCCCTCCCTCTCTCCCTCTCTCTTTCTCTCTCTCAGAGGTAATTGGTAGACTGACCCAAATGATGGTACATTACGTTTACGAAACCAGCCTAAATGAAAGAATGTGTTTCCACCCTTATGTTCTTCTAATTGTTTCTATGGCCAAGAGGCTATAGGTTTATTGGTTCTTGCTTTGTAAAGTTTGCATCAAGAATGACGTACAGATTCTCAGCACGTTGGTGTACCAGAACCTGTCCAATGGTATACCAGATGGAGGTTTCCTTTTGTTAGAGCAAACCTGTGTACTTTGGGTATTTTCAAGGAAAATTTACTTCTATATGTTGTATAATCCTGAAGCACATTCGCAGTTTAAATCAGTTTTTTCCTCTAACATTTTATTATTATAATTTTAGCATTGATAGTTTTGAATTAGAATAAGAAACAAATTTGTTACTTCAAATATATGAAGTAAAAAGAATAAGAGGTAACATTTATTGAAGGCTTACAATATGCCAGGTTCTGTTTTAAATGCTTGAAATTTCTTTTAATCCTCACAATATCACTGTGAGGTAGAAACTATATTGTTCCCATTTTAAAGATGAGGAAACTGAGGCACTAAGCAGTATCTTGACGAGAGTCTTGCAGCCAGTATGGAACAGAGCAGGGATTTCTTTTCAAGCCATTTGACTCCAGAGTCTATGTTCTTAATGATGCCTTCAATGACAGGAATGATGAGAGCTAACATTTACTGAGCACTTCTTTGTGTGCTGGAAATTGAGAAATTGTTTTCAGTTCTTTCTAGTGTGTTAACTCAGTCAAGTAACCTAAATTGGGGCTGTGAGTTCTGCCATGACTCTTAGCTTCAGTCTGCCAGATTTCTGTGCTTTGGTAGCTTCTTCTCAAAGACCTTTGTAAATGATTTACATGTGCTGAAAACCAGGATCGAGTTGTGTGAAGCGGCTCTATGTAAGACTGCTAGCAGGCTCGGTATGTGCAGGGCACTGTGAGCTAGTGCCACCTTAGAGAGCCATGTGAGAAGCAGAAGTTTCAACCCAGTGTTCCAAATACTATTTAGATATTTATTTTAAAAAAATGAAAAGCCTTATAGCCAACATTTCTTTTCTGGTTCCTAGGGTCTTCATGTAGACTCGATCTAGTTAAAAATAGGCAGTTCCCTAGTAACAGGTGCTCCTCTAACTAATAATAGAGGAAGTTAAGCATCTGTGGACCCACTGAAAGCATCTCCATGCCACCCACATGCTGTACCATGATAGAGAGGTTGAATTATGGTGTTGAATTATGGTTGTGTTGAAGTGGTTTAAACTTTCTTTTTTGTCCATGAGCTTGATATTGATCAATTTAGTTTAGAACTTCTCTTTAACCATTTTCTAATTTGGTTGGACGTAGCTACATATTTTTCATGTGAATGATGTTATTTTAAAATTTAATCTTAAATCAAAGTAGTAGATGTACATAGTTGCAAGTGTGCCCTACAAGAATTGAAAAGAGCATTTGCTTCCCTACCCATTGACTTAGCAAGTTTCTGTTCCACAGAGGCATCTATCTTCCAAAAAACCTTGGAGATTTTTTCTAGTACTTGCCTTCATATTTTTAAGTAACTCATGCATTCACACATGCACATATGCACATGTGAAAATATAGGCATATAGTTTCACTCTTTGTTTGGAACTGTCTTCCACTTTTAGTCTTTTTAAAATTATCTCTAAACACACACACACAAACCTGTGATCTTATTCCCTTTTGTTATTGAGAAAAAGGAGTCTCAGAGAGGTTAAATCATTTGCCAGAAATCATGGAAGTAGCAAAGATAAATTCGAATCTGCTCGTCTCACTACACAGCTGAATTTGTGTTTCATTTAAGTCACATTTTGTCAAAATGGAACTATATAGTGATTTCCTTCTCCTTTTCAATTCCCAGATGGTTAATATTAATCACAACCTTCTATTGTGTGCTCAGTATGCGTGAGGCACTTTGTTGGCACTTGCTATGTATTATCTAATTTGAACCTCACAAAAATCCCTATGAGAGTAGGTCTTTTGTCATCCCTGTTTTAAAGATGAAGAAATAGAGGTTCAATTAAATTAATTTGTCCAAAGTCACACAACTTATAAATGATATAACTGGAATTTTTTGAGGATATTTTTTATTGAAATATGTACACAGAGAAAAGTGCACAGATCCTATGGCTTGATGTAGCTTAAAGAATTTGCATAATGGTGACATACTTGGGTAACTTGTACCCCGCTGAAGGAACGGGACATTACCCGCATCCCAGAAGCCCACTTTATGCCCTTTCCTAGTCACTGCCTGTCCAACGAGTAACTACGATGCTTTTATATCATAGATGGATTTTACCTATTTTTGAACTTTATATAAGCAAAATTATGCATCTTTTATGTCTGACTTCTTGTGCTCAATATTATAGTAGTGTCATACATGTTATTATTACATGTAGTTCATTCTCATCAGTATTTTTTATTTTATGAATTACCATAATTTACTTATTCATTTATCGGTGGACATCTGGCATTGTTTCCAGTTTTGACTATTTGAGCAGCGCTGTGATGTGCAGTCTTGTACCCCTTTCTCGGTGTCCACATTTCTGTTGGGCATATATCTAGGAATAGAATTGCTGGATATGCATATGTTCAGATTTAGTAAATATTGTCGTACAGTTTTCCCAAGTGATTGTACCGGTTCATACTCATACCTGCCGTAGCCTCGCCTCCTCACCAGCACTTCGTACCTTTTCCCTTTTAGCCCTCCCGGTAGGATGTGGTAATATCTCGCCATCGTTTCAGTTTGCGTTTCTCTGATGGTTAATGTAGTTGAGCACTTTTTACGCGTTGATTGGACATTTGGATTTTTTTTTGAATTGGCTGTTCAAGTCTTTTGCTCATTTATCAATTGGTTCTCTGCTCTTTCGACTGAAACCTCTGCTCTTAACAGAACACATTGGTTTTCCTCGCCCTGTTCTTCTTTTTCTGAAACAAAAACTTTGGACTCTTCTAGCTTTTTACTCTGGCATTTATACATCTCCTTAATTCTAAATAGTATGTATATACCACTATCTTTATATTCATCAATTTTAGAGCTTTTCATTGACTTTCTATTATGCCACATCAGGATTTTGCTGTCATGTACCATCATCTCAACTTTACCATAGTTATATGTTAATATTTTAATAATCAGTATTTTTATTTTAATAATCAGTATTCAGTGTTCAATGAGCATTCAATAAATAATCTACTTTTTTAAAAAATGGTATTCAATTTTTAAAAAAATCAGTACTCGATGTTAAAAATATATATATTAAAATCAATATTCAGCTATACTGGGCATAGCTGAATATCATTATTGCATTTCCTTCCTTCTTATTTTTTTTCTGAGGTTAATAATTGTCTTGTTTTTCCATTTGCGCCTATTACTGATTCTTCCCAAACCTTATTGTAGTCTTGCAGTACAGTTTTACTCAAGGTTAGTAATGTCAGTGATCTGTCAGGTGAAGCTTTGCTTTGCTTTGTTTTCTTTTTTCATGGTGATAGCCTCCATGAGGTCTGCCTAGTCTTGTATTTAGCACTGTTCTTGAATAGCTATCATCCCCCGTGTTTCTTTTCTGTTTTCCCTTTGCCTTTCACTTACTTTGGAAGCCCTGTTTCCTACATCGTAAGTCTTCTCTTTTATTTACCTCATTTCCTTCAAGGACATCCTCCAGGAGTTTTTAAAGATGGTACAATAGCAGAAAGTATGGTATGACAGCCTCTGGCATGTCGTTCTCTTTAGTTAAACTGCTTCAATCAGGACTGTTGTATCTGGTGCATACTTATCAGCCTCCTGTTTCTCTTTTTCTCTTCATCATCACTTGAAGATACCTTTGCTTCTCTCTTGTGTTGGAGTGACTGTTTTTTGTCTTGTTTAGTTGTTTATTGTATGTGTTCTTTTTTCTTGGTTAATCCCTGTTATGGATTGAACGTTTGTATTTCCCTCAAATTTGTTTTATGTTAGAGTCCTAACCACCAATGTAACTGTATCTTGGAGATAGAACCTATGAGGAGGCGATAAAAGCTAAATGAAGTCATAAGGGTGGGGCCTTAATCTAACAGAGGTGGTGCCTTTATAAGAAGAGGAAGAGATTGCTCTTTCTCTCTGTCATGTGAAGTGACAGCCAGGAAGATAGCTGAAGTGTCACCAAGAACAAAACTGGCCAGCACCTTGATGTTGGACTTCCCAGCCTCCAGACCTGTGGGGAAATAAATTTCTGTTGCATAGCCACCCAGTGTGTGGTATTTTGTTATGGCGGCCTACACTCCCTCATTTTGAAGGAGGATATACTGCAGTAGCTTCCTGAGAAACCATACATGATAGGCAAAATTTGATATCTAAAATCATGTTTATTCTATCCTCACATTTGACTGTTTGGCTGTGTGAGTCATCTAAGTTAGAAATAATTTTCTTTTGGAATTTTAAAGGCATCGCTCCATTGTCTTCCAAAATCATGTTACATTTGAGAAGTCTAGATTCATTATTCCTGAGATTTTGCATGTACACTGTTTTTTCTCAGTAATGTGTTTTGGTGGGCATCTGTTTCCATTAATTTTGCTGGGCTCTTAATGGGTTTCAGTCTGGAAACTTACATTGTTCAGTACTGAGAAATTCTAGAGAACTAAGGATTTCCTCTTCTGTTTATTTTTATGTTGAATTTTCTGGATTGGCTTCTCAGTTGTCTTCTCTTTCTTTTTTCTTGTTCAGCTCTGTCTTTTTGTTCTATTTCTGGAATATTTTCTGACAAGAACAGAAGCCTGTGCATGTGCGCTGCAGGAGAAGCCACCACAGGCCTGGCGGCATGGTCCACGTCCGCAGTGACATTTTTTTTTTTTTCAAATAGTTTTAGTCTCTGTTGATTGAATGCATGGATTCAGTGGGTGACCTGTCCTTACATTTCCCTCCACCACCATTTTCATAAATGGAGTAGATTTGGAAAAGAGGGGGGTGTCTGTTCTATTTGTGTTGGTTGTATTGAAGAGAAAAAGCTAAATGCTTTTACTGCTTTATAGTCTCATATTGTAGGTGTTCGCTGCCTCCTACTCACTTAAGGTCAGTGATTTTGGATGAAAAGAAAGGTTTTTCACTTGGAACGTTAAGTGAGCTAAGTCGTTTCATGATCAAGCCGATTGAATTGGGTTGGTGATTTACCAGTGAGTGACAGGATTCTTTAGAGAAGACTATATTATCTCCTTGATAGTTTTCACTGTAAGCTCAATGACTTAGATTCAAACAGGTCACAGTTCAGAAAAGATGCATATTTAGCTTTGTATTCCCTTCCAGTTGATACTGTGGAGAGAGGTAGAGCTATTAAAATTTTTTAATGCTGCCAAACTCTTGGTAAGTTTTATTTTTAATGCAGTTTGCCTTTTCCTGCTCTCTTAGATAGAGAAATAATATCACAGTATCGGCTGTACAACCAATTGCTAAAACCTCCAAAACTGATCTCTCTCTCAAGAGTGGTAAACCATTTACTCTTTTTTCTCTACTCCACTGAAATCGTATTCCTTCAAGAGCTCTGATTCTTTCCCCACAGCAGCTGCTTCTAAAAGAAAGTGATGAGGTTCAATTCAAAAAGAGGCAGGCATGGGGGTAAATTAATATAGGAAGAGGTACTAAATAGAGCAAAAAGAATGAGCATTAAATGGTGTTTGAGATGAATTCTTAGTATGGTTCGTTTTTTTACCAGTAACATGAGACACAAAAAGGATCTTGAGTTTTGATCATTTATGTAATACCCTGGTTATATTTTAAGGGCCAGACTAGGATTTTCTTACACTTTTTTTAAATATGCACCATACTTGACTATTTAAGAAAAACTTGCATATAGACCTTTTGTTTTTCTTAAGGATTGGATATATAAATGATTTTATTTGAATATTTTATACTTTTCTGATTAGGTTAGAGTATAAACTATAGATATGAGGGGTCTATTAGGATTGAAAAGCAGGCTGTGATTGACTGTCATCTGTCATCTCGACGCTGGCATCATTCATAACATTCTATTCCGTTACCTAATCGGTATAATTGCTTAAGCAGTGCTTGGCCCAGTGTGGGAATTATGGGATTTATTCCTTCTAATGCGTGTCTAAAAAGCGGAAGGAACCCATATGATCTGCTCTGCCTGCTGTTGCACGGCACATGCGATCAAGTGCAGTACAAACTGTACTTACTGGTGATGTGGAAGGGAGAAGCAAGTGGAACCATCAGAGGAATTGTTTTCTACCCTGGCCATCTTCTTAAAAGATTACTTAAGTAATAGCATCAAAATAAAATTGGTTCTTCCGCAAAGAGAAGTGTTACTTTTATCAAACATCTGATTGTCTACTGTGAATCATGCCTTCAAGGAACTTACTACACTGTTACCGGATAACTCACTGGGCCCATGGCGACGCCAAGGTAAAGCCCCATGCTAAGGTCCCAGTGCTGTGGGGACGGAGAGGGGGGCAGCGAAAGGCTCTTTCGTAAGCCTTAGACTGAAGGAAATAACTCACCATAAAGAAGTGTCACGTCATCCCCTATCTGCCCTCTCTTACTCTTGAAAAGGGTGATGATGGCACACGTAGGGGACTAACTAGACACCAGTGATAGGTGGCTTGGCAATGACGCCTCTGTCATTGAGAAGGAAACTCGATGGTTCCCTGAGGTTAACATACATGAGACACGATATAAATTCATAACAAATAGTTATGGAGTCAGTGAATTCATGATAAGGATTAAAACTTGTATTCCCATAAAGGCAAACATTTCTTTCCTAATGAGTTTATATCTTAAACATATGCATTCATTTATTACTCAGTACCCTTATTACTCACCAAGTTTAGTGTGACTGTATTTAAATCTACAGGGGCTACTGATCCGTATGCACTGTAACGTAATTTGCCAGCCCAGCCGTTCCTTGTATGTCAGGACAAAGCGCAGCTCACAGGCACTGGTGTTAGGGTGGTTAACAACCCAAGAAAATTTTTGTTTATTATGGAAGCAAAGTATTTGGGGACATTTTGACAGAATATGGAGGATGGAAAGATAATGGGGGGGGGGATGAAATAAGTAAAATTAAACTTCATTTTAATGTCCGGATTGGTTTTGTCTTTCCTTTCTATACTTTAAGAATGAAAGAGAATGACTTAAAATATATTAATAGGCAGTAATCAATGCCGGCTGCATTAGGTCTGGGATAGTAGCATTAACACATTTGTAACATAATTTGCTCTTGTATCTCTACTATCTAGTGGGTTGCTGCTAAGCAGCCTATTACAGTTACTGACATTATTAACAATCAGTTCCACATGGCAACTCTACAGTTCCATTGTTGCGGAAATTGGCTATTAAAGATAGCCAGGCATATAGCACATTTTTTAAGCTGTGTGGCAGAGCAATGATTTTTTTATTTACTAGAAAAACAAAGAACTGCCATTTAAAAACATAGCTCGTTATTTCCCCTATTAATACAAGTCATTGAATTTCTGTTAAAATTATTTTGAATATTTTGGGGAAGAGAAAAATAGCACTTTGTGTATGTAGGGAAATTGTTATGTTCTTAACTAAAGCACTATGGCTCTTTTTAAAGCTATTTAAATATATTTTTTACCTCTAAAAGAAAGTGGTCACTTCAAATATGAGACTTTTTAAAGAATACTTATACTTTGAATTCTAACCAAATTCAGAACCAGGTTGGCTCTGGCATGGGAATACACACACACACACACACACACACACACACACGCACACACACGAAAATATAGATCTTTCTATAGTAGTTCAGACTCCGGCAGTTACAACTACTTGTTAGAAATGTGTTACTCCTTTAATGTAGCAAGATCTCCCCTATGTAGATAGATGTCCCAAAACTATGGGTTTGTTTGTTTGCTTGTTTGTTTTTGTTTTTTAGGTTGGTACTAAGAATTCATGGTAAGCTTTCATGACTGAAACATTAGGGTTTGTGTTAGCTGGAGGAACCTTTCCATAGAATCCTCTGTGAAGCTTGTTTTAAATGGCAGAAAATAGGTTTGGGATTTTAACAATTGCATGTAACTTAGGTTGGAATTTTTAAAAACGTGATTAGTAAATGATGTGGTTCAAATGCAATGCAGATGAATTTCTAAGGAGCTATAAGATACAAAAATAAAATTTCCCACAGCAATTTTTTTCTTTGACATTCTCCATATTTGGGTCAGAGACTTATTCTTTTCCACTCCCCTTTACTCCTATTTCTGCTTCCAATCAGATCCCTTTATTTATTTTCTTGCTGTACATCTTTTGAGATGCTTTCTAAATCGGGAACAGACAGGATGCTTCCCCACTCAGAGAAAAGTTACTTTGTGAGTATTTATAGATACGCCTAATGGAATTTCCAGCTCTATCATTTTTGTTTATTTTCCTTGTCAAGTGATGTGACAGGCCATGATGCTCCCTTCTTTGGTTACAAGGAGGGGTAACAACACAAAAGTTTTTTTGCTGTTGTTGTTATTGTTGTCTCCTTGCCAAGTGGTTACTAAATTTACATTAGCATTTGAAGAGGCCCAAAGTTTGACTTAAATTTACAGGTAGACTAAATAAGCCAGTAAAGTTGGCCCGCTCTATCTACGGGTTTTGCATCCAGATTCAACCAACTGCAGATCGAAAATATTTTTTTAAAAAAATCCAAAAAGCAGTATTTGAATTTGCCGCACACTGAACACTAGGTGGAATCCACATGAGTGAAGTGGTGTGTAGGCATGCCCTGCGTTAGCCATATGAATGCAAATGCAGGTTGTGTACAAATACTACACCATTTTATGTAAGAGACTTGAGCATCCAAAGATTTTGGTATCTGCAGGGTCTTGGAACCAGTCCCCCATGGATACCAAAGGACAACTTTGAATGCGGTTCGAAATGATTTGGATATAATACATGACATTGAATCCTTCAAATTCAGGTTTGCCTTTTAGGTTTCTTTCTTCTTTTTTTGAAAAACTTGTATTTTTGACTCCCCTACTAAAACCGAAGCAGAATTACAGTTATAGAACCTGCTTTAATGAGCATTTATCAATCTGTGTTTGTATTGCATGCTCTTTTATTCTCTCATCTCCTTTGTGCTATTCTATCAAAAACTACTAGAGTTACCAGTGCTATTGATTCTTATTTCAAACTCTGGATCACAAAATCCCATTTCCATTGTCATCAATCTGTGACCTAATCATCCCTTGCCCAGGCCATTACATTAGTCCCCCATTCATTGTATATGGCCTCTGGTCTTTTCTCCACTTACTTCATCTTACAAACTGTTGCCAGATTTTCTTAGAATCCTTTGTTGGCTTCCTTTTGTCTGAGCAATGGTTTTTAAAGTCTGGTCTGTGGAGCCTTAGAACATGAAGATCCCCTTGATCTCCTAGGTTAAAACTATGTTCCTATAAAAGTTGCCTTTTTTTTTTAACTGTTGACATTTACACTGATGATGCAAAAGCAATTATCAATACAACTATTGATGCAGTAGCAGGAATCAAGTCAGTGGCACCAGTATATACCAGTAGTCATTGCATTCTTCTCTGCCATATACAGTAGGGAAATAAGCCAGTTTTACTTAAGAATATCCATGAGAACTCATTGAAAATTCATAATTTTGTTAAATCTAAACCATTCTTTTTAACATTCTGTTTGATGACATGGGAAGCACCTATAGCTGCGTACCAAAGTATGATGGAGAGATAACACCACAGAAGGCATTTGTGCAAAGTGAGTGTGAGCTGAACTTGCCACTTGTTTTTCATGAAACATCATTTTTACTTGAAAGGACAACTGAAAAACAGACTATAGTTATTCATTCTTGGTTATTTGGTAGACATTTTCTGGAAAAAAGAAGACATAAATGTGTCACTTAAGGGGAAAAAAACAACAGTATTTATTGCCAATGATAAAATTCAAGACTAAAAATAAAAATCAATATTTTTGAAAATGAATCTATCACCTTGAGCTTGACTGCTTCCATTACTTAAAGACTTTCCTGATGAGATCAATACCTTTTTAAAGGTTAGTGAATGTGATTTTTTGATATTATATACTGAAAAGTATCAACATTTAGAAGATCTGCAAAACTAAATGAACCAACATTTTCTAGATGATCATTACATAGTGTTACAAACTCATGCACATGGGTAAAAGATCCATTCAAAGGGCAAAGTAGACCAATGGTTTTTAATTTAATGGAGTATGAAAAGTCCATTGATGTGTCAGATTCCACATTTTATTCACTTTTAAGAAGCAGCTGCTTGTCAGGTTTTGGCATAGTATTAAAAATATTATCTAAAAGTGCTATTAAAATACTCTTCCTTTTTCTAACTACGTATCCACATGAGCAAACTTGGAAAAAAATTTTCTTTGTATACTTCAACCAAACAACATAAAGCAATAGGTTGCGTGTTGAAACAGACTTCTATTCAGCCAGACTTAAAAGAGATTTGCAAAATTTAAAAGAGTGTTACTCCTCTCACTTAATTTTTTGAGAAGTTACATCTCATTAAAAATGTGTTATTTATGTTAACATGCAATAGGTTTGTTGCTATCATTAAACGAATAAATATTTTTAAAATTTCTGTTTTGATTTCTAATATGGTAACTATTGATTAATATAATCTACATAAACAAAAGCTCTTTGAAGTTATCAAAAATATCTGAGAGCTGCTAGTCTGTGTGATAATGACCAGCCGTAGAGCAGTGCTTTCCAAAGGGGTCCATTGAGTAACCTCTGATTATTTTCAATGTTTCTTAAATTATTCAATTTTTGTAATAAGGCCAGCATCCAATGTCCTTAGTATCCTTACAGGAATGAGACAGTGCAAACCTGAATTTTTTTCCAAGTTTGCTATTAAGATGCTAATTTATAATTCTAAGTTATTCTTTTCTCTAGTGAATTTTATACACTAAATATTATTGGAAGTCAGAAATCAGAAGTATGTCACTAGAGCAGTAAGAGAGGGAAGGAGGGAGAGATAGGGTAATGGAGAAAGAGAGAGAGAGAGAGAAAGAGAGTTTGGGGAAATTAGTAGATGAAGTAGGGCATTAATCTAAGCTTGTCCTGTTAATATAGTCTTAGTATACAGACTTCATAAATGTACTATTAAACCTTTATTTAGCCAGACGAAATGAGGACATGATAGAATGAATAACTTAAATCTATAGGTTATTTTAAAATCTTATTTTATCTTGTTATTTAAAATGCCTTCTAAACCTTAACCCAGAAATACTAAAAAGAACAAAAAAAGTCACTTATTCTAACTTCTTTCTTGTTTTCTCCCTTGTTATGCATTCTCATTAAATTATCAAAAAGTAGGCATTAGATAGTTTTAAAAAAAGTGAAACTGTATAATTTATAACAAGGCTACTCAGTCTCATAATTTAGAAAGAAAGATTTTAAATAGACAATTATTGCTCCCTCTTCATTCTGCCTTTGGCACTGGGGAGTAGTTCAGGGTCTCCAAATGTTCTGTGTGAGACGTTGTCTTTTTTCACAATACCATGAAGGAACTAGGAACAAAGCTCAGGTTACAGAAAGGGAGAATGTGAGATAGGGAGACTTTAAGAGAATTACTCAGGCTGACTCAGGGAAATCCAGGGCTGATGTGGATTTATATTTTGTCAGGAGATCTGGGTTATGCTATAAATATAGTATCCTAAATTCTAATTTTTATGTACAGAGTCTATCAATGCCTTCTTGCTGTCGATCATAAGATTGCTGTTCAAATTAAATTTCAGTGGGCAAGTAGTGGGCAGTTTAAGTCACCCATGGCTAACTTACATAAAAAGGTTAGTTATTTGACTGAGAACTTGTCTAGGCCACAAAACCGCCACATTTCCACATAAAGTAGGTGTATCCCTCTCTGTTGAGGTAGTCTTGGTATTTGCTCTAAAAATAGGCCTACATTGTGGTCAAAATCTAACCCAGTTGTTTGTCCAAATTATGCGAAGAAAATCAGTTTTGATATGGCTTTTAAGTATAGACAGGAGTCTCCTATAGTGTTAAAAGGGGCTTAGTTCCTTTAGAGCTTTTTGTGATTATTTTTGGAAATTCTGAAGTTAAAAAAAAAAAACTTTTAAAATAATTTAAGATGCTTAGAATACAGGGGAGAGCAGAGAGTGGGGAGAGAGTTGGTGTGGAATAGGGAAGCTGTAGTCGGAGCATGCACTGCTGTGCGCTGTGCAGTCAGAAGCAGAAACATAGGAGGAAAGAGTGAACTTCAAGAATTAGTAACATGTCCAGCCAAGTCCTAGTAATGTTATTGGTTCTTGGCCTTTGAATTGTTTTGGAGGGTTGTCGATAAGTCCCCCAAAATGCAGAGAACAGCAAGTTTAGACAGACTTTTAGAGAGCTAAGTAAGTTAAGCCACAATGAGCACCGAGGATAATGGACACAAGGAGACACAAAAAGATGGACGTGCACCGAACTGCACTAAATCACTGGCTTGTTGTTTACTTTCTACAGGACACTGGCTATAGTTCTGCGTGTTTGCGTAATTATAGTATAAAATGTCTAAGAAATCATTTTAATTTCCGTGAAGCCATTCAATACCAGGAATACCTATCATCCTGCGATAAAAAGACTAAAAGTCTGTAGAAATTAATAGTAATGAAAATACTCATTTAATAAATAAAATGTGCTTATTTATGATTTACAACTCTCCTGCACTCATAGCTGTTTCTTTTCTAATTTCTTCAGTTGAGGCATTCCTCTGGCATAACAACTAATGCATTTTAAATGATCCCTGCAAGTAATTTCCTGAGAGTAATTAGTCCTTCATGGCTAAAGAACTTTTAATATATATTGAACCATCATAAAAGTCTTATTTAATGGATCTAATGTGTACTTATGATTAAGATATGTTCTGAGTTTTACAACAGCCCAAATAAATGAACAGTTTATATCAAAAAATTTTAAAGTAACAAAGTAATAGTAAGCATTTGGTATTTTATAGGGAAATGGACATTTAGAAGAGTTGAGACATTGAGCTTTGACATTGTATACCTCCAACTCTAAGAGGTATGATCGTAATAGTGTAGATCTTTTCTTGAGCGAATTACTTCCTATGATTTTAAGATATTACTGGCCTCTTGTGGTAATATGCTATAGTTTAAACATTTTTAATTCTTGTGAGTGACTAGAAATACAGCCATTTTGAAGGCATAGGCTGCCAGTAACTTCACCCTTTCAGTTCTGGGTCAAAAGGACTCTCAAAGTACACATACAACATCATCTTCCGCCTGAAGACTAGGGGCCCTGTCTTTTACTGTTGTCTCTGAGGCATCTCCACCTCTTTATTTCGAATGATACTGATTTTTCTGTGAAGCGACCTCTCAGTATTTCAGTGCAAATTACAGCAGCGATTACTGTGTCAAGTTTGTGCTAACAGTTTTTCCTTCAGCGTTTCAGCCCTTTTTTCTGCCCACTATAGGCCACTTTTTACTTTCATATGTAAGTTTTTATTTTCTTAAGAGAAAATTTTCAATTTACTATTGGGATTCATGTCTAGACTCATCTCTTTATTTGATTTGATTTTGAAGAATCTTACATTTGAAACACTAGTTTACTAAGCTGGACAATAAGTTGCCCCTTCTGTTTTTCGTATTTGTCACGCAGATGTGAAAGGGCCACCTACCCACCGTCTGTCATGTGGCCAGTCACCCTACACTGAGACGACGACGTGGGAGCGGAAGTACTGCATCCTCACAGACAGCCAGCTGGTGTTGCTCAACAAGGAGAAGGAGGTGAGATGGGGGTTCCTGAGAAGAGCCACTTCCCATTCCGACCGAACGCCTGAAATCATCCAGTTTTATTTGCATTTTGAAAGTCACATTTATGAAAATGGAGGCTTTGTGGACAATAAACTGTGCCTAAGTCTGAAGGGCCGCTGACATCGTAATGATATGCGGTTGCCATGAACACATGAGTTCCTCAGCTGTCAAACAGTGAGAGCGATGCTGAGCTGAGTAATTTGGAATGAGAACGGATTGGGTTATGTAGACCTGGCCCCGAAATGGCCCAGACCGACTATTGGATATGGTATCAGTCTGGCTCCTAGCAAGTAACAAAAAGGACAGTCAGTGGATTAGTTGGGAGATTAACGAAGGGACTGCTTACAGAGGCATGGGCTGCGTAAGGGACCCACCGAAGAGAGGTGAAGCACCCATGAACTAGCAAAAGCAGAAAGCAGTCATCACCCTGGACCTTCAGGGTCAGGGGAGGGAGCAGTGTTTCCAGAAGCCAGAGAACCACAGTTGCATGAGAGGGCTGCATGGCAGTTGCTATGGCTCTGCACAACAACACAGCCTCCACCGAAACAAAAATGGCCGGCAAGGAGGAAGCAAGGGAGAACAAACTCTCCAACTCACTTTTCCTGCCTTCTGATTTCTTGCCAGTGCTACCTACCGGCCAAACCTAACTTGAAACCAGAGGGAAAGATTGCTCTTGATGTGTTCTATAGAGGTTTACTGCCTGAAACACACAGCAGAGGAGAAAAGGGCAGAGAGAGGGTAGATCTGGAGAGGCAGACAGTGTGTAATTAGTTCTAGTTCTAGGTAAACTTTCTGTCACTCTCTAAATTAAAAAAAAAAAAAAAAAACTTGAACTTATCGTGTATTATGACTACTATACTCCTCAAACTGTTGGTGTGCAAATCCTTCCACATCCAAATAATTCATTTGTTTATTGATGATTTAACAAAGTTGTTATCATTCTGAATTGGTAGGGCCATAAGGCCATCCTATTCCCAGCCTCCACAACAACAACAAAAAAAAGAGTGACCGAGATCTTGACAAAGAAGAGGGATAATAGGAGAGGCGAAGAAAAGTTCTAATTCAATGAAGGAGAAAGATTAATTACCAAATATATATATAAAAAATAAGTCGAAATCTGCAAATAAAATATCAATTTAATAAGTAAAATAATATTTTAGTATTATTAAATTTAATTTTATTAAAATAATTTTTTAAGGGGCAGCCTTCTCTGGAGCAGTCTAGTACATGTTGCTGTGTTTCTATTAAGCAGGTACATAATTTAAATTGGTAGAGCGAATATTAGTGTAGAAGATTTCTACTTAACCAATTTGATAATTCAAAATGTACATTTTAACCAACCTACTCTGTCAGCAGTCCTTTTTCAGAGTTGTTAATAAGGAGTGCTGTGAACAGATCCTTTGCCATCTTTATGCTCTTGAGTCCCGTAAGAAGTTTAACAGCCTAAAGATAGATAAGGTCAAGAAGCATGCCTTGTCCAGAATCCAGATATAATCTATTGATTAAACATTTCTAACCGATCGAGTAATCTAGGCCTGAGTCCCTATTTATATCATAAAATAACTCCACGATGAATGATTTTTCTAAAACAATGTCTTGGACACTTTATCCCTGTCAATGCCAGTCATCATGAGTAACCCTAGACATCCAGGGAGCCTCTGGTTTCCCAGTCTGCATATGGCTCTATCCCTGCCTCCCACTCATCCTTTGCCACCTCTTGAAACTCTCACTAAGCCCTCTGTAGCTTATGATCCATCAGCAGCAAAATCAGCTGCTTGAGCCATCGCTTCCTGAAGGAGTCCGCAACGTCCTGGTCGCATGGGAACTCGCATCTTCCCCGAGGACACTGTTTCCTGTGAGGTCTTGTCAAGTGACAGCTGTTCTCCCATGGCCCTCAAAGAATGCTGCCTGTGGTGCCCTTCTTCTTTCAGGGCTGCCTCCTATCTATTCCTCCTCATTTTTCCCAAAAAGCCCAAACTCCGAACCTCATGTTATGGTCATCTTCCAACCCCCATTCATTTCTCCTTTTTTTGTTGATTTTTGTTCCCGGCTCATTATCATGATCTCCAGTGTAACTCTAGCCTTAATTCGTGATGATTCCCATATCCAGAGAAATGATTCTTTCAGTTCATGAACTCCTCTCCACCAAGAGTCTTTTTCTCTCCCCTGCCCCACTTCTGCATCTGCACATGCTCAGTTGTGTGCATCATACTCTATGCCATCATCTCCTCTCTTTTTAGCTCATTCCTTTTTCCAGAAATCCTTCAGCCCTCTACCTCTGATCCATTGATCCTGTCACCTTGTCTGCCCCTCCTACCTCTGATGTCCTCTCATCCCTCTTCACCTAGCCTGAATTTTATGGTCATTCTCATCGTTGCCTTGCTTACTATTCCTTGCCTTGTCTTGCATCATCATACTCGTTTGGCAGTGTGGTACGATAGCGCAGTTAAAGCCTGCTTCTCCTCTGTCCTGCCTTGCTTCCATGTCGCATTTATCTGGAGAAAATCACTCCACCATGCTGATGATCTTTAAACTAATAGCTGCAAACCTCGTGTGAGCCCCTAATGCTACTTGACAGTCACAAAACATTTTCCTAGTCCAATTATTGTCTAGCTCTCCTGGACTGGTGCTTCTCAACCTAAGTGTGGTAAAGGACCATTTTTCCCCCACCTCATCATCAACAAAATGAATTAATGAAAACTTAAAAAGACAAAAATATGAACCCAAATTTTTTTAGATTTAACAAGTGGAAGTACAATTCAGTTAATATACACAGAATAATTATAACATAGGAAAAGAAGGAATAAAATTACAATTGTCCGTGTTCATAGAAAGTATGCCGCACAACGAAACAAATGAAGCCTGTTGCGACCAGACTCTTACTGACACCCGTCTGCCAGAACTGCTCGTGTTGATGAGCTCACTGGTGACTCCACATTGCTAAATTCAGTGGTTACTTCTCAGTTCTCATCTTACTTAATCTGTCAGTGGCATTTAATGTAGCTGATCACGCATTCCTTCTAGAACCACCTTCTTCATTTGGCTTCCATGATACCGTGCTCTCTTAGTTTTCCTCCTCCCTCTCTGGCAGTTCCTTCTGAGTCGTCTTTGCAGATATTTTTTCTTCTCTTGAAATCTTTACAGGGGAGTGCCACAGAGTTCACCCTTGGACCTCACTTTCTTAAGAGTCTCATCCAGTCTTACGACTTTAAGCACTCTCTATAGCTGGTGATTCCTAATGTTACATCTTAAACCTACATATCTCTCTTCTCTAGACTTACATATCCACCTGCACATTAAATACCTCAAAATGGATATGTAATAGTCATCTACAGCATGCCCCACACCAAGTCCCGAATCTATCCTTACAAGTGTCAAAGGCCAGAACTCTCCCCAGCTTGCTGTGTGCCAGCCATCCTGGCTCTGGCACTGTTCTCAAGCGCGTCAGGCGTGTTCCTGCCTCGAGGCCTTACTTAGCCTTGGCTTTTTACTTAAGGTATTTGCACTACTCACTCTCTCATTTCTTTCCGCCCTTTGCTTACATGTTACCTGCTTACTAAGGCCTACCCTGACCACACGTTTAAACCTGGAACCCCTCCTGTATCTCCATCCAGAACTTCCGATCGAATTACCTGACTCTAATTTTTTCTCCCCACAGCATATGCCACCTTCTAAAATGCTATATAATTTATTATGTTTATTGTCTTTCTTCCTCTACTGAAATGTAAGCTTTGGGCCAAGGAGTTTGTCGGTTTTGTTCAATGGTATATCCCTCAGTAGTTAGAACAGTTCTTGACACATAAGTAAATTCTCAATAAATGTTTGTTGAATAATTTTTGAAAAAGCCACATTATAAACTTGGATTCCTGAATATCCATTTCCTTAATATAAACTTGAAAGTAGATGAACCTTCTCTTCTATCTTTTCTTTTTGTGTGATAAATCTTCCCAGAACATTTTTTTTCTAAAACTAGATTATAAAAGAGGAAAAAAATAATCCATAAAATGCTTTGCTGTTGTTGAGTATGTGATTCCATCCTTATTTATTGAACATCTATTGTGTGTGCAGTATTGTGGTTGTGAAGATGGAGTGTTTTGGGGGGCACATTGCAGTGAATTAAAAGTTATAACCATTTGGAACACCATAGAGATGGTGGCTATATAACATTGTGAATGTACTACTTGTCACTGAATTATCTACTTTAAAATGGTTAATTTTATGTTCCGTGACTTTAACCTCAGTAAATTATATATTTTTTAAGATTTTAATATAACCACAAGGAATGATTAACTGAGATGTTGCCTGGAGAGAATTTTGTGAAGTGGAGAATGCCAAAAAACGGTTTTTCAGAGAAATTTATGATTAAGTCACGTCTTTAGGGACAAATAGAAGCTCACCTAGAGGAAAAGAAGGGAAGGACATGCCACGTATGTGTAAGGAAGGGCACAGACAGAGTCAAGAAGCATTTTTCTCTTTGGCAAACTGCAAAATGTTAAGAATTCTTGGAATGTAGTTTGCAAGAGGAAAAGTGATAGCTTTCAAGAATCAAATAATAAAGTTCCTTGGAGACCACGCTAAGGAATCTGGACTTTATTCTGGAAATGATTTAGACCATGAAAAGGTATTTAACAGGGCAATAATATGATCAGATTTGCTTTTTAGAAGAGTAACTCTGTTGATTATGTGAAAAATTGAGTGAACGGTATTAGAAGGAAATCGATAAGCTAAATTACTGCAGTAGACTGAGTAAGGGATGACAAAAGGATGATGAATTTACAAAACAGTTTACAAAAACAGTTTAATGCCCCGAGATAGGCGTGTTCTATCTTTATTAAGTTGGAAAAACTACATTAAGACAGTAGGATAAGAAAATGTTAAGTCATTGCTGTCCTACTGCATGGATGATAAATTTAACATTGTTAATTTCATTACAGGAAAAAATTAGAAATCCGTGTGTGTGTGTGTGTAAGGAGCAGAATATGCTGTCCCTCTTCACCCACACTATTATAACTCTTACCCTTGGAATTTTGCATTGAACAATTTAGAATTCCTTGAAGCAAGGAGGAGTTTAAGGAATTTACAGCTAAAATTATCTTAAAAGGCTGTTTTAAACCTTAATCAACTAATCATGGGGGTGTTTACTGTTATGCTAAAAAGATCAATTAAGAGGGTTTGCTAAGGATTTAAGCTGAATCCTTAGCCAGGCACTGCTGGAATGTAGGAGGCTTATGTGAGTGAGTCTCCTATCACTCATGGATTCGGTGTGTGGGATCTTTTAATGCTCTCTCTTAAGGCTGCGTGTTTCCTGTCGGAAATGGGAAGGAGTCTGCGTGGGGGATGCACATGAGAAGAGTGTTAAACACACCACTTACTGACTGGGGACGTGGCAGAAGGGTGGATCTGGGCAGAATGCTGAGAGAGAAGTCTGCCAGGAGTATCACCTTGAGAAATGACTCATTGGTTTCGTGAATCGCTTCACGTAAACTGTGCCAGGTAGCCATTGCTGTGTGTTATGAGATGCGCTTCCCTGCTGGGCCGCCAGGAGAGGCCCAGCTGGCCTGGCACCGAGCCAGCCAGAGGGCGTGGGCGGCCATTCGAATTCCGTTTTGCTCGCAGGAGATAAGACCAAGTAAACGAGAGATTAAGGAGTTGAGGGAAATGGTAGAGAAGACAATCAGGAACCTCTCTGAGGTGCAGCTAGTATAAAAGTACAAAAGAGCTGAATTCGTGAGTTTCTTTTGGCAATAACAAGCCATTAGGAAGGGTAAATGGGGCTCTCTGTACTTGGAATTTTTAAAGCTGGATGACAATGTACAGGCAGGAAGGTAGTAATAATGCAATTTAAAAATAATTAAAAATATTTTCCTTGCTTTTGAAAAGCAGTATTTACACTCAGATATATTAATGAAAATAGCAGTTAGGCTTTGTGCAAACAGCTAAAAATCAACTGTTACTTATCCTGGGGTAAACTACCCGTGGCACATTGCATTCAAAACCACTTTCAAGTTATTCAGCAGATACATAATGTGTCCCTGTGTGTGCATTCATGTGTTACAAGTTATAAAGAATAAGACACAGTTTTTTCCTCTCTCTCCCTCGTAGCAAATTTAGTTGTGGAAATAAGACAAATAATTTAAAAATGGCATTTGATAAATAGCATGAGTAAACGAGATAGAATAAAGGAAAGAAATCCATTTATTCTAAAGGACTGTCTTTGTCATTAAGATGCTGTTGACAATGGGTAATCACCAAAGGAAGCTTAGGAGGAAGGGATTTGATCTAAGTTATGTGTCATGAATATTAATCTGTAGGATGTATTAGAAAAGGGGGCGATAGGAAGGAGACAGACCAATTAAAAGACTACCATTCCTCTGATCCAAAAAGTCGAATGGTTTCCCAGTGCTTCCTGAATTATGCATGGCTTGGTGTTAAAGCCCTCCCATCATGGTCATAATGTGTTCTGGGTTCCCCCCACCCCCACTTCTCCCTGTAAAAAGGCCTTAGCTAGGTTGGCCTACTCCCTGTTCCAAAATAAAACAAAAAAGTCCTGTGCTTACCAACTTCTTGGCTGATGTTTTGTTTTTTTCCTTTGTTTAAAATGGCACCATCTCTACCTATTAAATATTCATTCATTCATTTGTGGGTTGGAGCTATTTTAAGGTCTGGGGATGACGGATAAGATACAAGCTGTTAATTTCAATGGAATTAGTTGCACAAAGGAATGATTATAATTCAATATGATAAGTGTGGTGACAGAGAAAGTTCTGTCACTGGAGGAACATCAGGGGAGGGTACCTTAACCTTCCGGTAGGGGGCTGGTACACAGGGAAGATTCTTGGAAGAGGCCCTGTCTGTCCTAAGCTGCAGTGTGAAGTTTACCTGGCGGGGATCAAATAGAAGAGAAAGCAAGGGGAAGTAGTTCATGTTGAGAGAGCAGACTAAGCAAAGGTGCTGAACTACAAAGTAGGTACTAACTATATAGCAAGGAAGTGCAAGCAGTTCAGTGTCCCTGGATGTACAGTTTGAAGCTGAACACTTAGACACTGGCTATATTGTGGTAAACCTGCTGTACTATATTAGGGAGTTTAGCAGTTTTAAATTACCTTTTTAGCACAAGAGTTCTTTCTTTGTGGAAAAACTTATGCAGAAGCCCTATATAACAGGTAAATTCAGAATTATGCCCTGGATGAAACAGAAGGATACCTTCCCCCACCACATGTGTTCATTGTGTCCTTTTAAAGGTACCGTAGACTTGAACATCCTTTAAGCATTCTTTAGGAAAGGAAATAACTAAGAAGATCTTTCTTTTGCTAGGTAGCATAATCTTGGTTTTCTTTCCTTGACTATTTTATTTAATCTGTATGTGCTCAGATTGAAATTGCAATTAATTTCTATGTAATTCTAAAAGGGAAAGCGATTTTGTAGAAAATGATATGCATATGCATATATATAACATACATACATATACATACATGCACACATATGTATATATGTGTATTTATAATGTTTTCTAAGTAACTAGATTTATTTGTGCATGTTGCTTTCCATCGTTATGGGTGGTTTAGCACCAACAAGAAGACTAAGAGGCAGAGATCCAGCTTAACTTTGTAATTCGCATGTCTTAGGTGCCTGAGAAGCCATTTACTCCTTATTGTGTTCCACTTTCCTCATCTGAAATGGCATAAATTAAAGTGCTTGATTTTTTTTCATGGGGAGAAAGAAGACTTCAAAGAATAGTACAAGGCTAAAAAGGCTTAAAAATTTTTTCTTTTTATGTTGTAGAACCTGGAAGATATACAAATTTTAAAGAGTATTTCAGTATAAACAATGTGAACTAGTAAACTAAATTAGGACAGTCAGAATGAACAAAATTGCTTTTCTAAAAATGACTGTCTAAAACTGATTTTCTTTGGCTGTGTACTAAGATTTGTGAGCTCCAGCTTGGTTTGTTTGAAGATACTTGAAATATGAGCCCTCTAATTTTCAAGGAGATCAATACCTTTTCAAAATATTTTAGGTAAGAAGCAATCGATAGTGCTGTAAAAGTAAAATGTTCATAAGAAACGCAGGTTTAGAATCAAAGTCAGCACTGTCCTGAGTCAGAGGTGAACTGCCCGAACCTGTAAGAGAGATACTTTGAAGGAAACCTTTGATTATATTTTAAGAAACGAGGAGTCTTCATTAAAACTTTGAGAAAATAATTGTGAGTACATTTTAGGTCCAAATAAGAAGATGATATATCTTATTTATCTTCTCCTTAGAAATGGCAGAGACAAAGTATATGATAATAGAAGCCATTTCTTACTTTTTCCCAAATATGGCCTTTATAAATTTCCACAGAAAAGATCATATAATACCAAAAATAACTACTACCGTTTATTCTTTATGGCTTCGGCCTTCATTATTTCAGATAACAGGCATTTTTAGAAGTATGAAGGGAATAGTTATATTTATTTAGGTTCATCTATTCGTTCAAAAATATAAACTTTTTCACCCGAATTAACCCCCATTCTTTTCTACTTTTAAGACAGGTAGAGGATACATTTCTGCCCTTCTTACTACAAGGGAGTTATTTGACCTCTCAGTGCTATTCTTTTAATTATTTAAGTAGGGATAATATAATTTTCATCCTGAAAGGGATGGGTGACTTAGATTACCGTTTGTTAAGTTTTAAGTTACAGAGTACCTTTGGAGGAGTCCATGTCTTTACTGATGCTATTATTTGGTCTCCCCTTATTTTTTTAGAGTTTGACCTTTCTTAATTCTGCCTTTTCGTTTGTCAGTGTGCAAGCAGTAATCATAGTTATGTTAATGAGGAAATGGGGAATTTTTGGTCTCATAATGAGTGAAATTTTTCAGTCTGTTACAAAGACGTTAGGACTTTGCTCTGCAGGTTCTCAGTAACACGGCTTCCCTTGCTGCCATGCCCTTGACCCCGGTCATAGCAGTTGGATTACTGAGGCAAAGCCGCAGGCTTACACATACCCGTTTTTCTGGATCAGTTGACATGATAGGTGTCCATATCAGTCATCTGTAGAAATAAATCATGGCTCATCTGTAAAAAGGGGATAATAATAATGGCTCTCCCACAGTATTGGAGCCATAAGAAATTAGAAACTATGATTATTTACTGACATATTTTGCCAAAATAGTTTAGATGTCACCAGTACTGTTCTAGGTTTGGTAAAGGTTGCTAGTGAAACCTCATTGTTGTGAAAGGAACTCGGCACCCTCTCATTACTTTATAATAACTTGTCAGTTTTAAAATAGTTATTGGTATTAGAGATCTCTTGTACCATTCATAGCTCGTACCACATATACAAACAACATTTGGTGTGCTTCTGAAGTTATGCCAGAGAAAAATATTTTTTAGGATTTCAAGAATGGAACTCCCTTTTGGGAGCACATATGCTATTTTATATAAGTATATAAGTTTCCACTGAAAATGTGTTTTATTAACTGTCTCTAAGTGCTTAATTCTAACATTGAAGAAAAGGGGTGATTTTACTACTTCTATCTAACAGAATCTTCTTTTGAGAGAATTTTGGGGCAAAGTCTTTCTGGTCGACTTTTATTTCCATTTACCTTGTTGAGCATTGTGCAGAATTGGAGCTCGTGAATCAGTTTCTGATGTAAAAGGATCTTTTATTTGTATGGGCGTTTTATTTAGTTTTCCGAGCTCCCAAAGCAGGTGCACACCTGGATGCGATTTGTCCATACTTCCGGTAAGCTCATTTACATGCTCACCTTTCCTGATCTCTCAGTTTTCTTTTTAAAGAAAAGCTTCCTGAAAAGTGGTTGGTAATACCTTACCACTGTATATACTTTATTTCTACATTTTTTCTACTTTGCTCCGCTGATTACACAGTCCTGTCTTATTAACTGAAAACATCATTCAGTCGGAAGGCAGTTATGGGGAGCTAACTATTAAGTTTCATCTCTTTTCCTTTTGGTTAACTAGATGCCTGTGGAGGGAGGACAGGAGCAGCAGACAGATTCCACCAAAGGGCGATGCCTGAGGAGAACTGTCAGTGTCCCTTCCGAGGGTCAGTTTCCTGAGTACCCACCAGAGGGCGCCGCTAAACTGGGTAAGCTAATAAAAGGAAAGCCGTTCCTTGCTTTTATCCGGTAATTTATAGACTTGTTATTGAGTGCTACAATAAAACAAAACATCCTGCATCTCCAGTTAAGGAAGCTCATTGAAATATAGTATCTCAACCAAGAGTTAAAGGTCATTAGAAAGTTCCGTTTTTTTTATAACCAAGTGACAGCAAAGTTATTTTATAGAGATAAAATTTATCTGAGCGTTGTAAGTTTGCTGTAGAGTCCTAGCAAGCTGGATGATGTGTTGTTTCTGAGTTTACTGCTCAGCTTTAAATTTCGAAAGACCATTAGGTGATCTTGCTGAAGTACTGAGAGTCACTAGGAAGCCAGTATTATGTAGAAACTTAGTACCGAGTGTTTTGTGACCTGTTCACACAGCTACTGATGCTGTCTTGTGTAATACAGTGTCAGATCAGGCCAGTTGAGCTGAGCTAGTTTTATATATCCCACGTGAGTTATATTCAGGACCATAGTTGGAGTGGGTGACAGAAGAAGGAAACCAGAATGACCCACAAGTTGTTATACACTAAAGAAATTAATGTCAATATCAAAGCATCTCTTCCCGTCTCCTCCCAGATATATTTTGTTTCATGTCTTGCTTGCCTGCCAACGGATGTTTAGATAATTAGATCAGGTAATTTGAAGGGAATGTAATTAAGATTAAATAAAATAATGAAAGGATTTTAAAAGTAAAAAGTGCTTTGTATTGTATTATTATTTACTTAGTGAGCCTACACAGTGAGCCATAGGCCTTTGGTAGGCGAATAGAAAAGAACCATTTATTGTCTCTAGTTGGTTAATATGATAATTCTGTGATTTTGGTTGTATCTTTGAAAATTAGGGTTTGTTTTTTTTTTCTTTATTTTTGCCATTCTCTTCATTTCTCTTTATATTCTAAACGGAACTCAGAATTCTTGGTCAGAATTTGAATCCTTTGTTTTTCTTTTTATCCTGTAACAGCTGTTGCTTTTCCAGAAATTAGTCAGGTTAGCAAACACTTTTCTCCAAGGAGTCATACTTGGAGGAATAAAATTTTCTTCTCATCTTATTTCCATTGTACTTCTTTAACATGTGTTGAAACCAGTTTAGGTGTTGGCCTAAATTATACTGCAAACCTGTCTGGGTGTAACCTTCATATCGCCAGTTTATATTTCACATACAAGTTTTATGTAAATTGGACTGGCTCAGAGTCACCTTTCAACTCCTTTGCTGTCATTATTTGGAATGTTATGCTTATGACTCTTTGTCGCTACTCTAGGAACCTCTTACAAGCTTTGACCCACAAACATCAGTTGATTTTGAGGAAGTGTAATCAGTCTGAGAAATTATTGCCATTTTAGAAAAGAGAGAACTATATACTAAATTGCTACATATCTCCAGCACTCCAAGTACCGGTCTCAAAGACACTAAGATGAGGTGGGCAAGGTATCTAGCCCGGAGCCAGGCCTTACCTACCGTCCTTGACGACAGGCCTGATAGCCCCCTTGATTCATGGCCGTCTGTGATCAGTTTTGGAGTGGATGTCCTAAGCACTGAAGCTATCACTCATGAGTATTAGAGGGGAAAGACTACTTTTAGAGCCATTCTTTCTTACATGCCAGTCTAATGTTGAATTAGATAATTATTCTGTTGTTCTATTTTTATCTTCCAGTGATTTGTCTTTAGACAGAATTTTCTGTCAAATATTTTTATTGAGCAAATACTGTATGTGTAACACTCTATGCCAGTCCCTAAGAACGAAAAGAGATGTAAGATAAAATTTCTGCCTTTGGAAGATTCTCATCTATTTAGGAAGACAGATGATTGATGACTAGTCTCAGTACATGTTATTATTGTGATACATTATATTGTGTGGCTTTTATTGATTTTTTTTAAAAAAATTATTCATTTATGCAGTGAATAGTTATTGAGTAACAACTATGAGCCGATGGTGTTCTAGGCACCTGAGATATAACAGTGAAAAAAGTAGACAAAACTCTCTCCCCTTGTGGAGCCTGCATTCTATCAAGGAGTGACAGAAAATAAGCAAGGGTAGTAAGTAAAATGTTGACTGTGCTAGATGGTGGTAAGAACAAAGATAAAAAGAAAGTAGGAAATGGGTATAGGAAATGTCAAGGAAGTACACTTTTAGCTAAGGTGACCAAAGAATGGCTCACTGCCAAGGGACATTTGAGCAAAGATTTGATAAAAATACGGTAGTAAGGCATGCAGCTCCCTGGGTGACAGCTCATGCACAGTAGGGATGTGCTTGGAGCTTGCAGGAAGAGCGCAGAGGCCAGTGAGGCGGGAGGGCAGTGAGCCCGGGGAGAGCAGCAGGAGATGCCATCACTGAGCGCTGCGGCGAGCAGGTCGTGAAGGCCTTGCAGGTCGCCATAACGGCTTTTGGCTTTTACTCTGTGAGGTGGGGAGCCACCGAGAATAAGGCTGCAAGAGTGGAAGTTCAGAGACCAGTTAGGATGCTTGTGCAGTGACCTAGACAAGAGAAGATAGAGGTTGGGCCATAATCTACTGAGAACAGTGGACAGTGAGAAGTGACCAGGTTCTGTATATATTTGAAGGAAGAGCCAACAGAATTTGCTTGTTGGTTTGGATGTGGGAAGTAAGAAACAGAAGAGTGAAGAATTGTGGCTAGAGCAGCTAGAAGGATGTCTCTTGAAATGGGAAAGACTATAGGAGAAGCAAGTTGGGATAGGCCAGGGGCTCACTTTTAGACATGCTAAGTTTGTAGGTCTTATTAGATGCCCAAGTGGAAATACATGAGTCTGAGAATCAAGGGAGAGGTACAGGCTAGAGATGTAAATTCCATGTCTTTAGCAAATAGATGGTGTTCAAAGCCATGGTGATTTCCATGATGAAATCACCAGGGAAATGGGGAGAGGTAGAAGAGAGAAGCCCAAGACAGGGCCCTCGTACAGCACCGAGCCGTTAGGAGACGAGGAAGCGCTAGCGAGGGACAGGCCAGAGCAGAAGAAGCAGGGAAGCTCCGGCATTTTGTTTCCAGATGAGTAAGGCGAGTGGAGAGTGTGTGGGAAAGCCCTTCTGTTTTCACGGAGTTCTCACTTTTCCAAGCATTTATAAAATTATTATAGAGGATAACTTTTAATCAAAATTTTTAGAGGATTTTGATTAGTCAAACCTTAGTGTTAGCCGTTAACCCTGACCTTCCCTGTTAAATTAGCCTCAGTTTTACCTTTATGTATAAACTAATGATGACTCTATTTTTAATCCCAAGACATTTATTAGGAGTAACTAGATAATTTATGAAGCATTTTCAAGATGCTAGAATCTTCTGCAAAAATGCAGGGTGATAATAATATTAAAGGAAGGGGAAATGAGTAATGAAGATTTAATATTACAAGAAACAGATTCTTCCATTTTTCAAAGAATAGAATTTAAAATGCTAATAATGCCTGTGTATGTTAGCACTCAATATTTAGTTTGACTATTATATTTATATCCGTGTGTGTTTGTATATATATATATATATCTTCAAAAGAAGCATATCTTGAACAAATGATCAAAATATTTATGAAAAAATAGTAGTCTGATATTTCTAGCTCTGATAGTTAGAACTCAGTGGATAATAGCAGCCCTGGGGTTCTTTGAAATGCCCTAAAAATATCGTCTTGCTTCTCTCTTATAAAAACTATTCCACAATTACCTATAAGCCAGCTCATGCTAAGAGAGCGATATAATATCCAGCCTTTATACCTGTATTCCATCATTCCTGGATTTCAGTGATAATATAAGTTATTCGAGGAGAGGTCAGATGAGCTCAAGAATTATCAAAAACATATTGGATAATTAAAGTAGAAGACCCTGGTATAATCTCGCTTAAGGCTTTTGGTTGGGTAGTTGTGAGTTTTCTTAAAAACCACGAGCCAGTATATATTTATTCTTTGAAATCTGTAAGATTCCATAAGATTCTGTGTGATGATACGGATGATACTAGTCTAGAAGAATGAGCTCTCATCTAGGGTAAAACAGCCATGTACAGTCAATGCTGCTATAATGCGATGTGTGCTTAAAAATCACTGTACTGTGCAAAGTCACACAATAAAAGTTACAGGACTTATGGGGGAAAAGGGGTTGGGACACTATACTCAAGAACTGGGTCAATGACACATAAGATAGGAACTTAGTGAAAATGGTAGCACAGTTTTACCTGTGTTAAACGATTGAGAAATGCATAAATACTGCAACAAATATAGCACTTTACCTTGAAAAAAGGTCTTGGAATTTACTTGTGATAGTGGGCCTCCGAGTAGTTTTAAAGTTTATTGTGAAGTGATGGAGGGAGGGCTTTTTGGAAACTGAGTTACAACACGTGTGGCTGGGCAGGGCTGTGAGGTGAGGGGCTGGCAGATGTCTGAGCTGTGTGTGTGTGTGCGCGCCGGTGTTTTACGTATTCAGATGTGGCTTGGGTGAGCCGGGTGTAGTTTTCTTTGTTCACCTGGTGTTTTTCGCAGAGGAAATCATGATTAAAAAATTTGTGTAACTGCGCATTGTTCCCTTATATGGCAATTATGGTGGAAAGTTTACGTGTTCAAAGCAAGCGTTATTACAGAACTGACCTTACTACCAACTTGATTTAATCAGATTTGTCCATTAGAAGGAAGCAGCTGGAATTTGTGAGACAATTAAATTCTAAAATGTCAATTACTTTTGAAAACATTTCTAAATTTCTTTGGAAGTTATTTGGAACTCAAAACTAGCATGAATAAAATAAAGATTAGTATTTTAGTTTTCAAGCTACCCTACTAAAGCCAATTTCTGTTTTACTCTTATGAGTTAGATTTAGATTAGCAGCGAGAACGTTTTTTTCCTTAAGGAAATCAGTTTTCAGTTCTCAGTCAAGGAGCCAGACCACAGCGCCTCCTGACTTGTGAGTGGGTTCCTGGTTTGCCTCTGATCTTCCTTCCCATCCTCATCCCACCACGGTGGAGATCGGTCACGTCTGGGAAAGCGGGTGCCAAGGCAGTGCCGCCCTCTGGTTATGCGGGTCATGCATTGTCCAGTAACTGGGGTGCATGTCATTTGTCTTCATCGATTTGTAGTTACTTCATAAAACTTCCAGTAGATGGCAGTAAAGTGTCTTAAATAAAGCGTTCCTTTTGTGATTCAGGTAAGTCATTTGTATGGGTTGTTGTTGGGGTTACTGTAAAGCCTGAGGACCTGGGGAAGGATAACGATGAAGGAAGTAGCGTTAACTGTGGACCAGCGACTTGCTAGGTTTATAAAGCTCTGTCGTAGGCCTTCACATTTAAGTTAGGCTAACAGTTTTTTTTTTTTAACAGATATAGTGTGTTCTATTCTTCAGCCCTGGTTGGGTCCCACATCATGAGAGGCCCCACACATATGCATGCGGACATTTTAGTTCTTTGAGGATTGGCAAGAAGAAGCCTTTAGCAGTGGCTGCTTCTGAGGAGAAAACTGGAGACGTGGAGCAGAGTGGGAGGGAGATTAACTTTTCATTATATAACTTTTTTTACCCTTTAAACTTTTAGTCAAATGAGTTAATATTCTTAAATAATAATGGCAGTAATACTAATAACTGTAATAAAGAAGGAAGAGAGAGAGAGAAGGGAAGAAGAAATCTGCTTGTGCTGAAGGTAAATTTCAGTTCTTTATGATGTTTTTCAAAAACAGGGAAAACAACAAACTAAAATCTTAGAGAATGAACCAGAAGGGTATATTATGTTGCCAACCAGTGGCTTTCACATTACTAAAATATACTGCTTTAAAAATTAGCTAAGTTTCTTCTCACTCTCTAGTCGTTAATTTGTAGCAGGATATTAAGTTGACCATTAAAACAGCTTAGTTTTTATTTCTCTGCAGTAAAGAAGAGAAATTGAATCTGACTAAGAGACTAAAAAACTTATTTACGTCTTTACGTTAGGTGATTGTAATCTAATAGATTATAAAAGTAACCTCTATTGGATTTTTCAGGAATGTCAAAAAATAATATTTTCTTCTCCTTGTCTCTTTGTTGAATAAAACTTAGCTAAAGTAATGTCGTGGAACAAGCTTTCTGTGGATCATAAATGCTGTGCCTATGAATTAATGTATCGTGAAATCAGTGAGATAGTAGAATAGGTGTAAATGTTTCTCATTTTGCTTAGACAGGTTTAAATCAACCCAATAAAGAAATTTGAGGTGTGCATCTTAGGAAGCTTCCTGTCTATATCTCATGACTACTCATTGTTTTTTCCATTTTTACTTGCACGGTTTGGCAAATTCCTTTCTTCTCAAGGACAGTCATAATTCCCCATTCTGTTCTGTGGTGGAGGTAGAAACATGGGGCGGACTTGTTTATAAAGCATCTTGAGGTTTATTTTTGAGGCTTGATCTAGGCCCCTGGCTGCCCTAGATCTTTTTCTAAAAGGTTATAAGATTCAGGTAAGTTGAACAAAATTAGCTAAACATTACTTACCATAGTTGTTCTCTCCCTCTGTAGTCCAGGGTTGGCAGAGCTGTTTACCAAAGCCTTTTTAGTTTACATTTCAAACAGAAGGATTTAATACATCAGCTTGGTGGAAAATCTAGTTGAGTTTGTGTCCGAAACAGACTAAAGCCGCCTCCAGGGATAAAGCATGTTTTGTTAGACCCGGCCCTGACCCTCTCGGCACCCACCAGCCCTACAGTGGTTTCTACAGTAGCAACGATGCATGAGAGAGGGAGCTCCCAGGCCTCTCATGAAGCTGCCCTGCTCACCGCTGTTCTGATTACTTTCTTTTTTCTGAAATTTACAGCCTATTTTCTTTCCTGTCGTCTTCAGAAGTTCTTACGTTAACTTTTTTTCTCATTTTAATTGATACTTAATACAGCATCACAGGAAGTTCCCATCTTTCATTTTCTTTCCTTCTGCTTACAAAATAATTCTCATTTTGTCTGAGTTTGGCACATTCTTTCTAATTCTAGAGAGTAGGGAGTAACCGGAAAAATTCAAGATAGAAAAGAGTGAAAATAACATGAATTCATAGAATGGGAAGGAAATAAACAGCTGAATTAGAAAGAGAACTGGTGGTCGTAAAGAAAGATTATTTTATCTCAGTTCACTTTTTTTTTTTTTCAGTTAGAGGCCTTTACATTTTTTTCCCTCTCATTTTAATTGGGATAATGAGATCTAAAGAATCAAAAACATTTGAACATCTTTTGTAATTAATTTTTAAAAGTAACAATTGTAGAGAAGTATTTAGATGTATGTATTAGGAGCTAGATAAGCTAGTGAGGGAGCCAGTGAAATAATACATTAGGTGTGAGTGAAAGGAAGAAGAGAGAGAAAAATACTTTGAAAAGTAGAATATCATATCCTATCTAACAATTAGATAAAAATAGCCTTGGAGTAGCCACTGAAAGCTGGACAGTTCCATGATGGTAGGTGAGTCTCCCAAAGGCCCTGCATATGGAATAGGAGTGAGGAGAGAATTTGGCCTTTTCTAATAACACTTGACATCATTGGTAAAGCATAGGCTTATGGGTAGATGAGCTTTTATCATTAAATGTGTTGCTTTGGTTAGAAAATTAGAATTGTACTTATCGTTTCATAATCTTTCCCAAAGCTGAGCAGTGAGTTTAACTGCTCTGTCACGTTCATGCCGAGGTAATACATTCATGACTTGTCTTAGCTCAGGCTGCTATAAGTGAATACCATGGACCGGGGCTTAAACAACGGTTACTTTTCACGGTGCTGGAGCCTGGGAAGTCCAAGATTTGGTGTCCACTGAGGGCCCTCTTCATGTTGCAGACTGCCGACTTCTCCTTGTTACCTCACTTGGCGGAAAGAGGGCATGGGAGCTCACGGGGGTCCCTTTCATAAGGGCACTAGTCCCACTGGTGAAGTTCCCCACCTTTGGGACCGAATCACCTCCTAAAGGCCCCAACCCATAACACCATCACATGCGGGATTAGAAGTTCAACGCGTGAATTTTGGGGGGACACCAACATTTAGTCTATTGCCATACTATTGTCATTTTTAGTTGGCATAGCAATTTAAAGAAAAATTTATCTTGTGGAATCTCGTGTGCCCATCTAAAGGCTGGTTCATGCATTTTCCACCTTTGAAATGGTGAACCATAGATCAAAAGGTATGTTGTGCCAGTTCTATCAGAGAATAAGAATAGATTAAAATTTTCATTAGTAGAAATTTACCCTCTTTGTTAATAAGTGAGATCCATGAATGGGTTTTCAGAAGAATGTCATTACACGTTGAGAAGACATTCCTTAGTAAATACTTTTCTTTCAAAATGTATTGTATACTATTTCCACTTTATTGGTAATAATGCTGTGCTATTTCAGAATTGGTGATTTTACCAAAAGTTTATGTCTCAAAAAAAATAAATAAATAAAATTTTATTTTTCTCACTGTATTCCTCTTTTTCTCCATTTCCCCTATTTTGCCTTCTTTCCTGCTTGCATATGTTCTAAGTTATGGGTCTTCCTTTCTAGGAACAGTTGAAAGCACAGCCTCATTTCTGCGGGGTAAACCAAGACGCCACTGTATAGATAGTGCACGGCCTAACTGTATGTTTAATGTAGTAATTGTGTCTCATTCTAATATTTCTTTTCTATTTTAAATGAAACTTAAAAATCACCAAACTCTTTAAAATTCTAGTGTTTGTGTATATCCAAGTTTAGTTGCTGTCATTAAGGGCCTCTTAAATAGCTTTTTGAAAGCGCACTATATTTTAGTAAGCATTTAAATTAAAAGGAACATTCTTGAGGCTAGCAAGTCTTTAAATTACAAACTAGATATCAGAAAGCTTAATACCGTGGAGACTAATTAATAACAACATAGTCTGTTGTCCAATTGGAAGCTATAATTGGCAGGAAGAAACAACCTTGTTGATTCTTGTAGCTAGAAAAACAGTATAGAAAATCCAATAAAAACATGCAATATAAAATCCAATCGGAAGAACAAAATCTATACCTGGTATAGTTGATCGATGGTGGCCTCCAAAAAGATATGTTTACTTTTTAAAATAATATTTAATGAAGCTGAAGCAATGCTTTTCCAAGACCCTACAAGTAGTAAATGGCACAGCTGGTATTTGAACCTGGTAATCTGGCCCCCAAGCCAGTCCTCTGGGCCACCGTGACCTGCCTGCCTGGCGTGGTGAACAAAGAGGCAGAGTTCTTTACTTCTGGGTCCTATGACACTCTTTAGCCTCAGTGGCAATAAATCTAGATATCATGTTTTATTGCCAAGAGAAAATATGTTATCCCTTGTGATAAACAAGATGTGGCTTGTTTGTTTTTGGAGTAAACAGTTCATCTGTCCTTGAGCACAGTGTTTGCATCGCTGAACTTCATTGTGTTTTCTTTGTAGGGTCACTGTTTTGGGTCATTGTTTATGAATCGATTATGTTCCTTGTCCCATAATTCTGTGCCTTTTGTACTGTTGCTTTTGCCTTTCCTGGGAGAATACCTAATTCATTTCTTATGACGTAGAACTTTTTTTGGTAACTATAATTTTTTTACAAAAATTACTTACAAAAATTTAGAAGGAAGTTTTAACCTCTTGAAAGTCATTTTTTATATATACCGATATGTTTTAGAACTGAAAATGATGATTTATAGAGTTGCTTTTTCATGTTTTAAACTTGTCCTTAACCAATTGAATAGTCATTTATTTGAACTTAAAAAAAATCTCATGTCATTACGTAGGAACTTTAAAAATTAATCCTCAAAAAAAAAAAATAGGGGAAAAAATAGAGAGAAATGTATTTTGAAATGTAATATTGGAAATGAAAATGTAGTGAGACTAGTATGATAAAATGCGGCAGGATCACCCTTTTGGATCCTGGAATATAATTGAAAAAGGTCTTATTTTTGTTGTTGTCACCATCCTAATGATTCAGAGATAATGGGTAGAAGTGCCGCAGATTAAATTTCCCTTGCTTAAGGACTTAAATTTTCCTTTGAGAAATGGATTTTCTATTAAAAAAAAAAAAATGAACATTTTTAAAGGTTGGAATAAGGGATGATAGTCTTACAGAAAAAAAAATATGTGGAATATTTACAAACCAAAGACTGAATATACATTTGTAATACGAGTTTTTTATCTCTATTTTTATATGAAGGATAAGGTCCGATTAAGTTCTTTGGCCTGTTCGATATTAAGTATGTTAAAAATGGAAGAGGGAAAAATAGCTAACAAAAGAAGCCCCCTCCCTCGTTCTCTCTTGAGTTGGACTTCTTCTTGAGAACACGATTTGGGGCCAAGCTATTGGGAATATCTCCTTTTCCTTTTTTTCCATTTAATTTATTCTCTTCTACCTGCAAAAGAAAAAGAAAAAAAAAAAAGATGAATTTCCTCTCTACTGCTCCCCACATATCCTAGGGCCCAGATGTTAAGAAAACGTTCACACATTCTCACTCAAAATGATCATTTTCAAGTCAGAAGCTGCCTTTCTGATTCTGGGAAATGTAGCTATCACCAGCGGCTGAAGTAAATGAAAAAGCACAAGTGAGGACCTTTTAAAACTTAGTATATTGTTCTAAGAGATACATGTTTTGTGACACTGGGCTTTATGCAGACTGAAGAAACGTGCCCCAGCCACTGATAACTCTAATCTGAAGCAATGCGCAAGCCTTTTAATAAAATGAATAATAGCAATAGAACATTTGGAGGTACAGAAAGCTGCGGAGAGGAAAAACAATAACCCCAAATGCCACTTAAAGGTAGATTTGGAGAAGGAATTTAGTTTCGTGTACTTCCGTGGTTACGGGAAAGCACTGCAAGGTCCAGCAGAGCTTGGCTTCCGGCTCTGCCACCGTGTCCTGAGAGTTACTCTGACAGACCCATCTGTGTCTCCATCTCCTCATCTGTAAGTGACAAAATAGTAACATTGACATTGTAGGCCGTCTGTTTTAGAACTCTGTGCTCTAGGAAATTACCGTTAGAATTTTCCGATTTTTTTAAATGACGTATATCTGGAGTTCAGGGTTTTAGCTTACTTCAGTTTGTTGTGAATGAATTTGGACATGAAGCAAGGCCAACTTTACCTGCAGTATGCAGTAGTATTTTGAATTACACAGGACATGTATATGTTGTGAATCGGTGGTATGCAAAAGATGACCATACCCCAACGTCTGTGCTTTTTCTAAGTAGACTTTATGGGAACAGTAACTCACAGTTGCAAATATTCTTTAAAACTATGACAAAAACAAATACCTAATGACTTATTTTTACTGAAACTGATGTGTTATCTGCATTATATGGGAAAGATGGACTAATAGTCCTTCAGATAGCAGATTATCTTAATAGGAAATCAGTAAACCTAACAGATACTTATACAAATGTGTGTGTGTATGTGTGTATACACACACACACACACAGGGATATTACCTATTAATATCTAACCTATCCCCAAAATGCTTTTAGTTACTTATGATGTTTATTAACAAATTTTTCATAGAAATAGTGTTGTATTTGTTCCTGTAGTATATTCTTACTCATACGATAAAATGAAACTAGAAAATGATTTGCTTTTATTGTTCCACTTAGATTTTGCTTATTTTTCTTTGAAGTATGGTCCTATTCAAATGAGAGCATGGATATTGAGAAAGGTGATGACCTTTGATTTTGTTTAAGCTCTTTAATGTGTCCTCCCTGCCAATGGCTATTTCCGGTGAGGAGATTCAATCTACTCAGTCATCTTCGCTGGGAGAGCAAGGTGTAAAGCTGTATGCTTAGCCACAAGTTTAAAAACACTGTGTGGCTATCATAATTGTCACTTTTTGGCATGTGCCTTTCCCTAACACTGCAAGTACTTTGCTAAACCTATGACTAATAGATCTTCTAGTTATTACAATGCTTGTTTTGTTGCTGTTAGAATTGCAGTGTGTATTTATTTATATGTATGTGTTGTGGTCCAATCATATGCAAATAAAATTAAATGAAGTTTAGAATTTCAGAGGCATTTTTGAAAAAGTGGGTGACTTTAGTGTTTGTCATTCCAGTTATACACAATGATTCTCTTCTCTAATTTGAACTCTAAAAAGAATTCAGTGGGAAGACCACAGTATCGGAATGCCAGTCTGGTTTGGGGGAGACCTTAGAAGAAACTGTGTTGATGGAAGAAGCTGTGTTTCTGATCCTCTGCTATTCAAAAGCAGAAGCACACATACGATTGGTGTAGACCTCAGCTTGACCGCCGTTGAGATGTTCTGTTTGAAAGAGAAAGATGGGTATTAACAGGGTTTTTCGTTTATTTATTTCTTTGATAAAAAATGAAATGTGCAAATAATTTTTAATTATATGCAGCTAGCTTATTTTTGTGCCCTTTGATTTTGAGAAAATTGTATGTTTATGGTTTTAGGGTTTCTTAATGGCTGTCCCATTGACTTCCATATTTATACCGAAGTCATAATTCCATAATAACTTTTCTAAGGGGTTAGGGAGAAAATATACCCTCTATATTCTTCAAAATATACAAAGTGGACTATTTGATTGATTCATAACTAAAAAAAATATCCTAGCCGTTTAGAAACAAAACCAATATTTGTAGTTACTGAATTTGGAAACTCACGTAACTAAAGCCTTCAGGAGTCCACTTATACCTGTTTACAAGCCATTCATTTATTCAATGGATATTTATTAAGCACTTATAAGAGGCAGACACTGTACTCTGCAGTGATGACACAGCAGACATCAAGGTAGGTATAGTCCCTGCCACCATGGATGAGGAGCAGATGGACATCCAGTGTGTGAATGAATTGCAATGATGATAAGTTCCAAGAAGGTCAAGAATAAAGTGCTATTTTCGTATATAATAAGACCATAGTTTGACAAGGTGACCAAGCACTGAAATTGATTGATTTTCTTATTTATGTTTGAATTATATTATCATAGAATTCCAGAACTAAAAAAGGCCTTTAAAATGATCTAGTCCAACCCTTCATTCAGTGTTTGAATCTTTCTTATTATTTACTTGCTCATCACTGATGTTTCACTATTTTTTGACTTACAAAAATGGCATTTTCATGTAGTTCAACCTAACACCATCAAGTATTAAGAACAATACTGAATCATGACTATGTAAGATGGATTAGTCACGAAAACCCTACCCAACTTCATAGAATAATGTGAAACCACATAATTACAACATAGTGATTATTTGCAGGAATAAAATGGCTTAAGTGTCCTCACACACCCAAAGCAAAAGTGCCCGGTGCCGAGTTAAGTGTCCTGGTTGTTTGATCCAGTCCATCAGTTCCCAGCTCTTTCAGCCCCTGAGGCTGCTCCTGACCCGAGGGATTTTCTGCATGGACGTGGACTTCAGCCACTTTCTAGCTTGAGCTGATGGCGAAGGGTGAAGCCTGCACTCATGCTTCTCCAGCTTCTTGGAGAACTCCCAGTGTTGTAGGGGATTCAGAGTTCATCAGTCTCTTTTTCGGTCTCTACCCTAGAAGCTGAATTTTCCTGGTCACGGTGGCACAGCACATGACTGTGGGTTCATAGGTGGTGAAACTTACTCTGAGAAGCCACTTGTACAGATCAGGATCCCACCTGTTATAAGTAGATCCTAACTGGGTGAATGATGAAGTAACTAAATTCTTTTGGTGCATAATTCTGTTGGTTTTCATGAGTTACTCAATACCACGCAAGCCTGAGATACCTTCCTTTATGTTCTTGTTCTACCATGTGACATGCGTAGAGCTGGCCCTGGCACCGGGAAATGAGTGTAGGAAGGTCCCTGTCCCAAAGTTATTCTAAAGCACTAAGTCTCAGTACTTACAGAAGCTTCGATGAGTGAAATATAGTCTTTCATCCATCCTTTCTTCCATCTGTCATTTATGAAAACCCTCTTAACGCCGGGCATCGTTCTGAGTTCTGGGGATAAACCGAAAACAAGACCAAGCCCCTGTGTCCCCGTCCACCTTGTATTTCGGTGGGAGGAGGACGTTAAGATCGGTGCACAGAATGTTAGACTCTTTTCATAAGAGCTATGAAAAAAGTAGCACAAAAATAAAAGTAAAAGAAAAAAGATACAGCAACTCTCGATAGGAGAGAAGTTAAACCACATTATGTAAATAATTGAAATCTGGGTTTTCAAGGGTAAGTAAGAGTGTGACACGCAGACCAGGCAAGCGAGGGGCTTCCGGTCAGAGAAGCAGCGACACGGGGGCTCGAAGGCGCCGCGGGGAATGACCAGCAGTGATGCCTCCGTGTAAAAAGAACTTCACATAGAATCAGTAAAGCATTAATTTCGTAATAAATAATAAATGAAGTTGAATATGAATGTTAATAGAGAAATAACGTTTATTGATATATTAATACATAAGTAAGTGTATTGTTTGAAGTGCTGGATAACGGAACAGCATCATCCTTGGGTTTAAGAAAATTGTCTCCTCAACAGCGGTTTTCAGATTTACTCAGGTATTAGAAGCTCCAGCAATAAAAGAACTTTTTGCACAACACAAAAATTATTGTGATATTTCATCTTCAGATATCTGAGCATGTCATGATTGATTTGAATTAGGAACCATTGAGGCCTCTTTAAGGTTGATTTAAGAATATTTTTAAGGATATTTAAGAATAAAAACTCACACTTGAGAAAATCATATACATAAACCTTTTCTGTCATTTGAGGAAAGAAGGTCGCTGTTGGCTGTTTTCTCAGCTCCGGTGGTGCTCAGTAGCGCAGTCTGGGGACTGCCTCACGCAGTGGGTCATCAGATGTCCGGTCGGTCTGGGTGGGAAGAGTTAGGGGTCACTGTCTCTTGCAGCAGCAGCCCTAGTCCAAGGCCCTTGCTAATGGCTCTGACTTCCTTTTATTGAGCTGAAATCTCTCTCTCTGTAACTTAGACTCCCTGTTCTTAGTTCTAACTCTTGGGTCGAATTATGGCAATCATGACCTATATCTTAGAATTATTCTGAGGAATTACAAGGAAAAATAGTTTCAGTGTGCTTCGCGCTATTTTAAGGTTACTGATAAATGACAATGATAAAGCTTTGTGTCACCTCCAGCGAGAAGAGGGCAGAGTTGTCAGCGTTTTGATTTGTACGGGTGAGGGGGGAACCTGTGGTCTGTAAGTCTTCATAAACCCTCTGTTTGTTCCTTTCTTACAACGTTCGCTGGTGCCTTTCTTTCCCCATGATTCTTATTTGAGTAGCAATAGGATTTAAAGGAGTAGTTCATCTAACGTAACAGTAGGAAAATACAATGTTAGAGCATTATTTATGAATCTTGAAGGAAGATAAGACTAAATAAACAAAAATAAATTATGCCTTAACTAAAGAAGACTTTAAATCATTGTCTTATTTGAAAACAGGGTGCTGAAGGATATACATGCATTCACACATATGCACACTTGTGTATTATATATACACATATACACACGTGAGTAGGTATATACGTAATATGTGTGTAGATGTATATCTAGATAGTGTGTCAGAGATGTATTTCATGTTAATACATATATACACAGACATAAACAGAGAATACATGTGTTTCCACCAGCTGCTTGTTGAGCAGTGGATAACAGGGTGGCCTGCTGCTCCTCTCGTGTCTATCCTATTCCACTGTCTGCAGTGGCAGGTAGAGTCTGCCTAGTGATTCAAACTGTGAATTTTTTAATTGATCCTGACATGCTAACCTCAGCAACTGACCAGGTGCATAATGTGTTAGGTCATCATACCAATAATGAAGGTGACATCATTGACCTGCCTTCCTTTTTTTGGAATGAAGAAAATAAAACCCCTAGTAATATGTCTGATTAAAACAAAATGGTGACAGAGAACAGTATTTATAACTTCTTCACATCTAATTGACCTAATTAGTTAAGAGCCACTCAGTTTATAAAATTAATTTTTCATTGTTCTTTATTTTTAAAATGAAGTTCTAGCTTAAGTCCTGAATGAACGATTTTAGGGAAATGAAAGTTTTCTAAATATAAAATATTTCCTCTGCAATAAGTTCAGGTGACCTACTGAGTAAGCAGGTCTAAGGTAGTAGTATAACACGTGTGTGTGTGTGTGTGTGTACATCAGCTGTAAGATATTTACCTGGTTTTTATACTTCGGAAAGTTTATATTTTAATTCAGCATAAAAACATTCAAGTAAGAATCTCTGAAATTTGTTTTATTTTTCTGTCCTTATAATAGGGCAGATTTTGAAATAAAATTCCTTTTTGAAAAAATCACTTCTTAAAACAAATGCACACAGCCACCCTTGCGGCCCCTTGGGACAGAAAAAAACGAATTACCTAGCTTGCTTCTGCAGCAGATTGCCTGCGCCCAGTGCTTGAGAGAGAGACGCAGTGAGTAAGGAAGGGTGGCTATTGTTTAGTGCTCTGTAGCAAAAGAGCGGGGAGGAAAAAAAAAACAAAAAGGATTGAGTTTGACTGGCATCGGCTCTGGCTTTTCTGCATTCCAAACTGTCTGAGGCACAGAGCGAAAGCGAGAGAGAGAGAGAGAGAGAGAGAGAGAGAGAGAGAGAGAGAGAGAGAGAGAGAGAGAGAGAGAGAGAGAGAGAGAGAAAGAGAGAGAACAGGCGAGTGCAGAGTACAAAGTGTTTTGAGTTTCTGACTGGCATGCCGGAAAGATCATGTTAGCAACACCCAGAAACTTCCCAGAATGCAGACCCCAGGTAAGACTTCCTGGAGTCTGTCTGAGACTTCAGTGAAAAGTTTTTTTAATTACACAAATGCAATGACTGTTTACGTTTGTGATTATAGGCTGGAAAAAAAATTGGTTGCTTTTCATTACTGTGAGTTCATAAGAATATTGTGGGGAGGCCGTCAGCCCTCCAGTACAAAAATCCAGCACAAGAACAGCCGTCTGAGAAACTCAGACCAATTAAAAGGGTGATGATCGTAGCAAAATATTAACACTGCAACATTTACTTGTTCTCTTAATAATTTGAAGTGGATTCTTCCCCAAAATTCTTTATAAAATATTAAGATACCTGGGAATGAATGTATCTCATTTCTCTCCAAGGGAAACAAAATGTATTGACCATCAATAAGATTCTAAGAACCTTGATTGAATCTTAGTAGTATATAATCTGTGTCATTTGGAAAGTTCAACAGGTTGGATCCATAGACACAGTGAGAACATTCAAATGAGAGCTTTGCTTATTCTTTCTGCCGAAGGTAGGCTTTTAATATCCTCTGCCAGGAGATGACAAGGTAGAAACTTTAACCGACTGGCTCATTGAAAGTTAAATCTGAAAGAGACTTTAGAATTCATCTACAGTCCAGTCTCCATTTTCTTTGAGAACATTGAGGTCTAAGCAATTTACTGCTTGCTCAAGATCACAGAGGTAAGAACAGAACTGAAATGAAAATCTGGACCTCCTGATTTTCAGTTTACTGTTTTTTCCATGGAATCAGTTACATTTAAGTTTTCTTTTTCATCTCTACTGTATCTGCAGACCTTAAGCACCATCAATTATTTCCTAAATCGACCAAATGCATCATAAACCTATATCGAAATCTGTGGAGAGGATATATTGGGGAACAGATGTCATCAGACTCTTGGTCAAAACCAAAAATATATAACAAAATATTTACAAAAGAAAAAAAAAGGCTTTCAGTTAAGGAAAGTGACTATAGTTTGTACGCTGCTTTTATATAAACAATTGCATAGCTGTGACATATTCTGAATATCTGTATATGAAATTAAAATGTGTTCAAATTGATTTTAATTTCTTTTAAAGACTTTAAGACTTAGCAATTTCCTATATAATTTAAGATAGTAAAGCTTTTCCTAGATGCTAATATCCATTTTTGTAACTCATATCTGTTTACCGGAAACAAAAAAATCATCCCATATTGGATGCATTCTCTTTTTTTTTAAAGTTAAGATAACATTTAAAAATTACCCCAACTGTTTGTACCAATTGCCTCCTTATCCAAGGTCCAGCTCTGTTTCTCTCCACTTATAAGGGTCCTCTTGTCACTTCACTTCACAAATTATATGTCAGAGGGGAACTTAAGTGGAGGGTCTGGCGAGTCACAACAGACAGTGAACATCTGTCTTCATACATTTTCATTTAGTTCCTAAAAGAGGTTGCTGCCCTTTCCATTTTTCTGGAGACCATTGTGGGGTTGAGAGAGGCCACACTATTCTAGTGAGCTAAATAGTAAAGATAGCCACTGTCAAAAGGATCTGTCATGGCTCTTTACAGCTCCTGGGAACAAGTTAGCTTGACTCGGCGATAAGCACAGTGGAGTAATGTTGTCCTTTTGTATTAAAGCTTGACCTGTTCGTTCCAGTTTTCAGCTGGGTCTGTGTAAATGCAGTTGTGGTTTACAAGGCTGTGTGGGATGAGCAGTAAGGAAAAAAGGAATAGCAGTAAGTTTCATTATTGCTCTGGGCTACCGGAAACCAAATTACAAAGTGCATTCTCCACCCAGTGGGGAACAAGAGACTGTTTGTCCTCTGTAGGAGCTGTTACTTACACACACTGTTCATGGGAGGACTGGTGGCTGTGAGAATGAGGACACGACGCCCTGCACCACATAACCGTGTTCGTGTGGTATTACACAGGAGTTTTCTCTCATCTTTTATCCTTCATGGAGTATGGGAAGGACTGCCATGATATGTGTGTGTGTGTGTATATTTTGTTACGTAAGTATATGATAGATGTCAGAGAGAAAGAGAGAGATGGACCTTTGACCTGGGTGTATTTCCTCATGTCAGAAACAATCAGAAGTCATTACTCTATTGTTACTGGCAGTTTACTGGCCTGACTTGTAAGAAACTACTTTATTAACCAACCTCATCATAAAACTTGCTACCATGCATTACAGAGAAAAAATGTTAGCAGGAAGCACATATTCCCTTTTTCTGTCCTGAATAAAAATGTCAGATATGCAGGTTTATGCCTTCTGTGGCAGAAGAAAGCAATAATAAGGTACCTGTTTTGTGACTAAAGACAAATTTTAAATGGGAACAGAGTGGGTAAAGTGAAATGCGTAGCATGAGAAAAGAAACCCATATGTACGTGAAATAATTTTTCTTGTGACCAGTGCAGGCCCATTTTTACTACTCATGATTTTTTCTTTGATGTTAGTTTCTTTAAATGTTTTCATGAAATATATGTATATCCACATAAATATAGTTTATATATTAAAATCTCAAGCTTAAGAGCCCTGTAATGTAGTTATGACATTTTTGTGGTAGTAGTTTATAGTTGATCAAAACTTTTCTCTCATTCAAAGGAGTTGTTATATCTCCTTTCCCACTGCAGTTTCTTTCACCTCTTGTGTATTTTGTTTTTGTAGCCCAGTTAACAACTGTAAGAATGAAATTTCGTCAAACAAAGCGAAGACAAGATGGGCCTGTCGCAGGGTCCTGAGGCTGGACGTGTGAGATGCTGTTGTCAGCTTCTCTCCTCATAAAAATTACCTGATTATCCACCCAAAACTCTGGGCATCCTTTAATGTAGACAACATGGTCGTGTTTCCTGTCTGCTCCAGTCTTGACCTTCGGCAGCCTCTACAGGGGAAAGGTTACATACTGGATTTGGTCTTTCTGTTCTCTTCTGTTCTTTCGCGCCCTCTAGTGGTTGTTCATGGTTATTGTTTTCAGTTCCCTGTGCATCAGTTTTAGTGAAAAAGCGGGTGACTGTTGTGAAATCAGGTTCAACAGATTCATACGCTTCAGCTACATAAACTTTCTTAAACTATCTAATTCTTTATTGCAGAGAAGGGAAAAAATTAATTGCGTCCTGTTGTTTCCTAGTGAGCAGTGATTCAAGAAAATGAGTCATGACTCAGCAATGTGAATCTTTCTGGCTGTCTTTTTATCTTAAAGTGCCGATGGGGATTCAGTCTATCAAAATTCCACATTTAATTATGGGTATGATCTCAGCTTGGGTTTGGAAGCCTTCAGCGTTGCCACTGAGAATACATCCTTTGTACATACTTGACAAGTAAGAGACTTACTGAGTCAGGCATTAAAATTCACATGAAAGCTTGTATCTTCCCCGGTGTCCTCCTTGTGCCTACTCAGACCTACCATTTAGCTGAAGTAGGAGTACCGTGAACTTAACCTCGTGGGTAGGGAGCCAGGGAGGAGTTTTCATCAATAATTTAACTCCGCATTTCTGTCATTCTCAGGCTTACAGTATTTTATGAGTAAATGAATTGCTGAGACTGCAACTTGAAAAATTAGTTTAAGTTAGTGAAGACCTGTTCTTAGAAGAAGAAAAATTACCTGGTTCCATGCTCTTTCTTATGGCAGACTGTCGAAAGTAAGCAACTTGAGCTGCCCCAGGATCAAGCAAGTGTCATTCAGGATCAGGTGTCACAACAGGTCGCCCAGCCCACCTGTGGGACAAGTTGCTAACTGATGTTTTGCATGTAATTCCAAAGACTATGGTGCCTCTTTGAAAAACTTCACAGCACTGTTGTGTCGTTAACGCTTCATAGATCCTACCTGTAGTTAACACGAAGACTAGAAAACTGGATATTCTTTCACTTCTTAATATTTGGGTTTGTAACATTTTGCTAAATTATGCTTCCTGTGAGTTGTGTGTAATTGATTTAATTTCTGGTCTTTTGAGTCAGGAGAAGGTTAAGATGTTTAGGTCCCTACTTCAGTAACTCCTTTTTCCCGGAACACCTAGAATATAATATCGGGTAAATAAATGAAATAATTTATTTTGTTTAAAAAAAGAAAAAGAGGAATGATGTGTCAAAGTAAGTATAAGAGGAGCCACTAAAAAGTCTGGTCTGTGTGACTACATAGGAAGAATTGGGTTTGTTGAGTCAAAGGACAGGACGAGATGTTATGATAAGTCTATTAATAAGAAAGGATAATCACCTTTTGAGTACCAAGAGCTTGTTGTCAAGAGCTCATTTCTACAAATTTGCTCAGTATGGTTATAGAATATTTCTTAATAGAATTTTCTCAAAAAAAATTTTTATTCTCAGAGTATGGAAAACTAATCACTCAAAGAAATGGTAAGATTATTTAATTTCTTTTTGCATGTGGTAGAGAAATTGCATCACATACTATTTGGTCCACTTTTCGTGAGTATTACACAGCTGAAATTTGAGATTTTCAATAATTAAAATCTTTATATTGTCTTTCATGTAATTTGCTAACATACATCCTGAGATTTTCCTTGAAGCATTTTGCCTCCACTTGAAGTTCAGTGAAATGTCATTGTAGTTTTCTGAAATAATAGATATCACTCTATTTTACAAATATTTACTTGTAAATATTTGCACAGCTACAGTTGCTGAGATTTTTAAATATATTTTAAGAGTTTTAGTTTTATTCATTTCTTTGCCTTTTAAATATAGCACTCAGTAAATACTTGATTGATGATCAACTTTTAAAGGTAAATTTTCAAAAAAGATATTTTTTTCAATTGGAGCCAGTGTCTGTCATTTTTTTTTTTAACAAAACTGAAAATGTGGTGTAAAGAAGAAATCCTAGGAGTTAACTGCTGTTGTTACAGAGAATAAAAGCCAGTCTCCCTTGGAAACATTTTTAGTTTATACAAAACCAAAATGTATGGTGCAGAGGGCGTTTATTGTAATATAAAAGGCACAAGTGTAGTGGAAGTATATCTAGTTGTCTCCTGTGCCTCAGTAGGACCGTTCAGGTCAACCCTTGATGACACCATTTATTGGCGTGGCAGGACGGGGCGGGCGGGGGGGAGGGCGTGTTTATTTGTTTTGTTTTTAAATGGAAGGGTTTTTAAAACCAGAAGTCAGGCTTTTGTCTGGTCCTTTTTAAAAGGAAAATCCAACCAATTATTTACCAGTTTTTTCAGAAGTATGTCTTTCTGTGAGCAAACTGCAAGATGTATCTGACAATGAAATTTTAATTAACAAGAAATACTGAGCTTCAAGGGTGTGACTCTTTTATTGCTATAAAGTGCTGTGATTGATGACAGCTTCCCAGTAGGTATCTCCCAGTATCAGAAATTATAAATCCATTTTCATTTTGCTTAGTTTTTGAATTAACTATTTAAAGGCAGACTTTTTCTTTCCCTTTTCCGTTGTCAAACCTGTTACAAGAGAGGAGAAGCTGTTTTAAGGCTTTTCGGGTTTAGTCCAGATGTTGCATATGCTACATTTTTCTCTGACAGTCTGAAAAAATTTTAAGTTTTAATATCCAATCATAATATATAATGAACTCCTACACCTCAGTGACAAAACGGTAAGACATGGATGCCCGTTTTACAAAAGAAACGATCCAAGCACCCGTTCATTATATGACAAGGTCCTCAGTTTCTTCAGTCATCAGGGAAATGCAAATTTAAACCAAAATGGAACTTTATACCCATCAGAATGTCTAAAATGAGAATAATAGAAAATGCCAAACGCTGACAAGGATCGAAAACAAAAGAAATTTTCGTACACTGCTGATGTGTATGCTGCTTTAGAGAACTAGTTGACAGTATCTGCTGCAGCTGAACTCTGCTCTGTGACCTGGCAGTTCCACGCCCATTAATGTGTCCAACAGAAAAACATACATAGGTTCGCCAGAAGACCTGTGCAGAAATGTTCGTAAGTGCAAAAAATCGGAAACTGCCCAAATGCGCCCGAGTGTTGGAACGGATGAGTTACGGTTTGGTTACATATAGAGGGGTTTTGTACAGTGCCGACAAGGAGCAAACTACTACTTCATGCACCAGGAAGGGCAGATCTCACAAGTGTGAATGTTGAGCATAAACAGTCTGAAAAGACCGTCCACACTGTGTGATTCCATTTGTGTACAGTTCAGACTCATCCGAGGTGATACAAGTCAGGATAGTGATAATTCTTATGGGGCAATGACTCGAAAAAGTGTATAAAGGAAGCTTGTGGTTGCAGGTGATCTTCTCTTCTGTTCTGCTTTGTTTTGTTTAATCCAGGTGCTGGTTACTCCATTTGAGAAAATGTATTGCTTTGTATACTCAGTATTTATACACCTTCCTGAAAGACTTTGAGAAAATATATCTCTATAATTTCTCCATTTTGCATAAAAAAAAAAAAAAACTACAAAACAAAAACAAAACATTCTAAGCTAACTTCTGGGATGATGGTGTGATGTTCTTTGAAAGTTTTTTTTGTGTCTGTGGGGCGAGAAATGACCCCATGTTTACTCTCATACTGAAAGTGGTCCATGTACTCAGTCAAGGACCTGACACTTGGGATCATTTAAAGGGTTAGGTGATGAAAGCATCTGAAAACCTGGGCTTGCACATGCATCTTCAGATACAGTTGTGAATAATAGACCTGATAACTAGGCTTTTCACCATCTCTGAACATACTGTACAGAACACTAATTTTCATATGTCATACCTTAATTTTCAAAACATTTTAGTTACATATATTTTATATATATTACTGTATTATATATAAAGATATACATGTACTCATACCTAGCACATTAATTTTTACATATAGTTTTTAATGGGTTGATGATACAAATTTAATGTTTTTTATGCTCATAGCTTTAATATCATTTTGCTTTAAACACATTTCTGTGCTTTTAAAGGATGTGTGATTACTTGTATTTAAAGGAAAATAAAACATTTTAAAACAATTTTTTCATCACTGAAATGTGGAAATATCTAACACAATAAATGGAAGATTCTTAATAAATGTTAATTTCCTTTTTCTTTAAAAAATACGAACATAACCTGCTATTGAACATGCCCTTCTTCTCTTCTCATATAAATCCCCCTCCTTCCATCCTTTCCTTCCAGTTCTGAGGCATTAAAATGTATGCGTTTAATTCTGTTTTGGGATCCATTTATAGCAGTCTTCTCCACTCGATGCTTCATATGTAACCTGTTTTACTCAAACTTGGTGTTTTCACATTAGCATACTTCACTAGTCTTCTACTGCTGTATAAAAAATGGCTGCACGCTTAGTGACTACAGTAACACCCATTTATTACCTCATAGTTTCTGTAGATCCGAGGTTCAGGCAGAGTGTAGCGTGTCTTCTCAAGAGTATCACAAGGTGAAAACCAGGCAGGCTGCCTTCTCTTCTGAAGCAGAGAGTCTTCTTGCACTTGTAGGACTAAGATCCCTTTTTTTTTTTTTTTTTTTTTTTTTTTGGCTGGCTACAGGTAGGGAGTTTTTCTCAGTTCCTAGCGACCACCTTTGGGTCCCATTCCATTGGCACTCTCAAAACATGGCAGCTTACTTCAAAATCGGTAACAGAATCTTATTCTAGTCTGCTATGATTTACTCTGATATACACAGTATAATCACAAGGGTGACAGTATCATCATATTTGCCATATAATGCAGCCTAATTAAGGCAGTGGCTATCCCATCAATTGACAGATCCAAACCCTACCGACAAGGGTACAGGGATATGGATGCCACACATACCCACATCATAAAAACCAAGCATTTGTACCTGATTCTTAGTTTTGCCCTTCACTTTCACAATTACATGTTGACGATTTCCTGGAAGTTAATGACACTCTAATTTTGGTGTGGTTAACAACTCTTATCTTAATACTAAGTTAATATTAGTTTTGTGAGGCCTGTGCTTTTCTGTGATATCAGCATTTTCATTTTCAAGCCACCACCCATTTGTGTTAAAATAATGGAAAACACAATAAAATGTTTAATTGTGCAAAGGATGCTGAACAAATCTTAATGCCAAATTAACTGTTGATGAACATGTGACCTCCACCTCATATTCATCAACTGATGAATGACAGTCCTGAATTAAAAAAAAAACTGGATTAAAAAATTAAAGACCTACGCATTTGCAAATTATTTTGCTGTGGAAGAATGAGCTGAACCCTAAGGAGGACCCCAAGCCCTTAAAGACGTCACACGTCCTCACCGCCATGACAGTTTTCTGCCCACTTTCAAATCCGCCTTCCAGTTACAGACCTTTCCAAATGCTGTCATTTGATGATTCTAGTTCTTGACAACCTGTGCCACCCTTCTTCCTTGAATTTTTTAACACATCTTTTCATTTCATTACACCTATGCATGTAGATCCGTAAAGGCTGCTTATTATTTCATTGTTGATTTATCTGTTTTCCTCTTATGAACACCTAGTGATTTTAGTTTTTGTCATTACCAATTTTGTGTTAAACATCTTCGTACGTATATCTATGTCCTGTTATTTTTTATGATATTTCTGTAAGATTGGTTCTTAGAAATAGAATCAAAAGGTAATTTGCATTTTGCACATTTGTTCAGGGTATCTTTTTCGCTATTTAAAGCTTTTAATTTTTATGTTTTTCAATCTTGCCTCTCTTTTCCATTGTACTTTCTGGCTTTTATATCATGCTTAGAAAGGCTTTTCTCAATTTAAGATTACGCCTTTTTCTGGAATTTATTTTTGGTTTTGTGAAATGAGATTTTTTTCTAGCTGTATAGCCAGTTGTCTCAGCACCTTAGATTGAATGGACTACTCTTTCCAAACTTGTTTGAAAGGACCCTTTATTATCAGCTAACCGTCTGTGTGTCTTCTTCTGGATTCTTTTTCTTTTCCAGTGCCCTATTGTTCTGTTCCATCATTAATATCACAATGTGTTGATGACCGCAGATTTTAATGTGTTTCTCTTACTGATACAGCAAATTCCCTCTAATTAGTTCTTACTTTCAAAATGTGTTTGGCTTTTTACCATGCATTTACTTTTCCAAATGATATGTAGAATCCAGTTGTCCTCTACCCTCAGCAAAAAAAAGAAAAATGTATGTTGATATTTCAACTGGAATTACAGTGAATGTGTAGATTATTTGGGGGAGAATTAACTTCCATACATTGCTAAACTTTAATTTTTTTTACTGTATGTGAAGGGCAAGTTTTATATATTCTTTTGGGACTCATTTTTTTCTCTTAAATAGAATATTACTAATATCTTTCCATATCATTGCTGTAATTCATTATTTGACTGCTGTATGATATTTACATTGTTTGAATATATCAAAACAATTTAGAGTTAGAGTTTAGGTTGGGTTTAGTATTGGAGTTAGATCTCACATCGAAGAGTATTTGGTTTGTTGACAGAGTTACTTTTGCTGTCAGTGTGGCTGTGAACATTCTTTTACATACCTGCTTTTGTCCACTTACAGGAGTTCCTCTTTGCTATATTCCTAGGAGTGGAATTTCTGAATCTTAGGGTGTATAAGAGTGTTCAACTTTAGCAAATAACGTAACACTGTTTTCCCATCACCAATATATATGCAATCCTAAAGGATTCATATTCTAATACTTGATATTGTCAAAATTTTTAAATTTTGTCATGTAATGAAGATAAAATGGTTGATTTGCACACCTGATTACCAGTGATAGTGAACACTTTTCATAAGTAGGAGTTCTTTATATGTTCTTAATAGTAACCCTTTAACAGTTGCGTGTATTGTGAATATATTCTCAATATGTAACTAGCCTTTTCATTTTTTTAGAGTTATTAGATGATCAAAAGTTAATAATTTTACATAGACAAGCCTATCAATCTTTCATAATATTTATTTACAAAATCACTTCCTACCTCAGGGCCTCAAGATATTTTTTATTAGGAGTTTTAAGTTTTTTTTCTTGATATTTAAGTTCTTAATCCACCAGGAATTGGTTTTTATGCTTTTATACTTTTTTCATACTTATAATTTTTTCTGCTGTATTTATTGAACATTCCTTTTCCCTGTGGATCTAATCGCACCCTGTCACATAAGAAGTTTTATATTTTCCTGCAACTGTCTTAAATTTTTCTTGTTAAGCTTATTCCTAGTTTATAGCTTTATTGTGTATGTTCATTTAATGGCGTCTTTTCTTCAATTCATTTATCTAATTAGTAATTGCTGGTAAATAGGGAACTCTTAATATCTGTATATTTATCTTATTCTAATCATCTTACTAAATACTCTTGTCCCCTGTTGCCATCCTCACTTAAGCAAACATCTTATTTCTGCAAATATTTACCATTCTCTTCTTTCTGATGTCTATATTTTATTGCTTGTCTTACTGAGTTGGCTACAACTTACCAGCAACATATAACACACCCTAGTGAACCTACATCCTGTTGAAAAATAGTAATGCTAATGGATATCTTTATTTTGTTCCTAACCTTAGTAAAAATGTTTTTTAATGTTTTGATTTCGTATATAATATTGCTGTTGGTTTCTGGTCTATATCCTTTATTAAGTTAAAGTGTTTGTCTATTCCAGATGTGCTAAGATTCCTTATCAGAAGGGGTACTGGGTGATATTGGTTGCCTTTTTAGCATCTCTTGAGATGATCATTTGGTTTTTATCTTTTACTTTATCATAATAATACTGTATTCAGATCTTTCTTCATTTCTCCCAAGTCACAGATGTAAAACCAGGAAGCTTAAATCCACCAGGTCAATAATAATATAAATATATTCTTTTCCAGTATTCTCTAAAACCCTTAGACTACTTAACTGTTTTGTTATTCAGCATATTGACCTTGTGTTTATCCTTTTACTCCATTATCTAATTTTACTTTATAAAACATAACTAATGAATCTCCCAAGAGATTTTAAGTTGTATTATTTATTAATTGCCTGCAGAAAAACCTGTGGGTCTCTTTTCATGCCAACTAAATGCACTTCTGAAAAATAAGGATGCATGGGAAAATATTTTCATTCGTTCGTTTAACAAATATTGAGCACTTACTGTGTGCCAAGATTTGCACTAATGCTCACTGAAATCCTTTTGTTAAGAGATGCTTGTGAAAACAATCAGGCTGTCAGAGCCGTTTACCGGTGGAAAGGTCTGTACTCTGCATTCATGTCGATCTTACACCTTCTCATTGGGAACTGTAGGGTCTGGCTGCCTGATTCAGTAGGGATCTTTGGATTCCTACACAAATTACTTAAAACCTTGTTGTAGTATCTCAAATCATTGAGCAAAGAAAACAATTTTACTTCCCACTTAATGACTGTTCACCATCCTCAAACCTCTCCCAAAATATCTAAAAATTTTATAAAGAAATTATAATATGGAATGTGGTTAAGAGCGTGAGGTCCCCAATAGGAATCTCTAAGTCCTGGTCCCTCATCCCCAATCGCTTTCAGGCTGTACGGCTTTGTCACTCCTCTCAATCGTAGTTTTCTCTAAGCCTTAGTTTTCGCAGATATAAAATGGGAACAGTATTACTGCTGCCTCCCAGGGTTGTCATGAGGAGTAAATGGGATTAAACATGCAAAGCACTTTAGGTATTACCTAGTACATTGTAAGTGTAGAGAATACATTTGATCTTTTATTATTCTTGATAAAAGTGTCTGTATTATGGCTAGTTCTAAGAGACAGATTAGAGGAGATATTACTCTAATAATTTTCAGTTTACTTACATAGCAGCGATTATCTTAGTTGCATAGGTTTATCCATCCCTCTCTTCACTCAGTAAGTACGGAGTAGTAGCTAGTTGCTTGATATTGTTAGGTGCTAAGTAATAGACTCCAGGAATTGCATATACTTTGAGTAAAATTAGTTGTAAACTTTACCTTTATTTTAGGGGAAAAAATAATTTTTTCAAGAATAATTCTGCATTAGCCATTTTCTGGATGTTTTTGAGAAGTTTTCTGTTCATTAACCACAGTTATCACTTTATTTACATTTTTTTCCTTAAAAAAGTACCTTTAGTGTTTAAGAAACTTCATCATCTTTAAATCTAAATCAACTTTCTTAAACAGAATCTACCATTACTGTTTGATTGGCACATTACTTTTGAGCATCTGTTTTATAATAGTGTTATTATCTTACTTTTTTTAAAAAACTACATTTTGGTACCCCTTTTCACTGGAGGATATCAAAACACCTTCTATTATATGTTTTAAATAATCATATAATAGGAATGCCTCTTATAATATGAACATCCTTGTTATTCTGTGGCTTCACATGTCAAAAATGTCGCTTCCTAAATACAAATAAATGAAAATTCAGCCAAGCTTCATTAGTTTCTTCAGCTCCAATCATATAAGGTAACAGTTCTGGCAAGTGAGAACAGCTTGGGAGTGTATTCATTGATATATAATTTATGTGTAAGTGGTTTGAGGTTTATATATGTATTTAGGGTACTATTTAAAGTGTTGAGCTATAGATTTCACAGGATTTAACTCTATTCCTAGTACAGCAAAATATATCCTCACCAAAATATATGGAAAAGTTCTAGTTTGGCATATACTTTAAGCCTCTTTGAGGCAAAGAGTTCAAAGATTTTGAAAGACTATCAAGATGGAAATTCAGTCACTTTACTTGTCATTTAATTGCCTTTTTGAAAACCAGTTATTCCTACTTCCACTTCTTTATCACAACAGTATATTGAATTTTAATAAGTTCAATGGTAATCCTTCAAAATTTTAATAGACATTATTTTAATATAGTATAGACTATTACTTTGAATTATACTTGCATTTAATTAGTACTGGAGAGTTCTCAGTCAGCATTGCTTAAAGACAATTTGTTTTCAAATAAAGAACTTTGTATGACGTTGAAGTAGAATTTATAGAGTTGACTGTGCACAAAGTGTCATATTATCCTTAAAATATCAACTAACATCAGTGTTAAATTTTCTAATTTTGATCACTGTTCTTGGTTATATATGAGAACCTCCTTTGTTTTAGAAAATATGCACTGAAAGCTGTTGGAAGTAAAGGGCATAATATCTCCAGGTTTCTCAAATGGTTTAGAAAAAAATGTGCATATATGCTAATAATATACACAAGAGAATGATTAAGCAAAGGTAGCAAAATGTAGACAGCTGATGAATCTGGATAAAGGGTATATAGAAGTTCCTTGTACTCTTCTTGAACCTTTATGAGAAGTTCAAAACTGTATCAAAATATAAAATTCCCCCCCCCCAAAATCTCCAACTTTATCAACTTTAGTTATCAATTTAGGAAAAAATCTACTGTCACATATTACCTGCCTTTGTTCATTCCTAAATAGTGTTAATCTTTTCCTGTGGGCAAGAATAATAGAGCAAGAGAAAAGAGGACTAGGTCAGTAGTTTTGGTTTCTTCAAAAATGATAGAAATCCCAGATAAATGAAGAGGAAAATATGGTGCTTTTAGAATTGAAAAATAACTCTCTTCTGCTGTAGCATTTTAAAATTCTATGGATTAAAAGCAGATTAGTTATTACATCTTATTTGGATATCCTTTTAAAGTGTAAGGCTTCCACACAAAAACATAGACATGAATGTTCAAAGCAGCATTACTCATAATATTAAAAGTGAGAACAGCCCAAATGTCTTTTAGCAGATTAGTATTCAGCCATAAGAAATGAAGTGCTCATACATGCTACAACATGGATAAACTAAATGAAGGAAGTCAGGTATGAAAGGCCATGTATTATGTGATTTCAGTTATATGAAAGACAAATTCCAGATCAGGCATATTCATAGAGAAAGAAAGCTTAAATCGGTAGTTGCTAGGGACTCGGAGGTTGGGAGGAATGGAGAATAACTGCTAATGGGTACAGGGTTTCTCTTTGAGGTGATAAAAATGCTCTAGAGTCAAGTTACTGTGATGGTTGCAATACTCTGTGAATGTATTTAAAACCACTTAAAAGGATGAACTTTATGGTATGTGAATTATATTTCAATAAAGCTCTTCCTATCTAATTAAGAGCCAAAGACCTTACAGCTTTACAGGATTTGGCTTCCTGTTATTTCACAGACCTCGACTGCTTATGTTTTCCCCCAGCTCATTCCAACTTACCCTCCCTGGTCTCCTGACTTGCTACTTCTAGGCCTTTGTGTTGGTTTTCCACTCTTCCTAAAAACCCAGCAACCTGTTACTCAAGAGTCATTTCCCAGAGATGCCTTTCCTGTCTACCCTCGCTACAGTTCCAGGCCTCCAACATTACCAGTTCCCCTTACTTGCTTTACCCTCCTCCTTGGCACTGCGCACCGTCTAACACGGTGTTTTATTTTTTTATTTTGTGTCTTGTTTATCTCTTCCCTCTAGAATCTTCCTCTAGAATATATGGTCTCTGAGGGCAGAGATTATGTCTCTGTTACTCACAGCTGTATTCCAGGGCTTAGGATAGCACGTGGCACGTGTTGTCACTGACGTCGTCAGATGAGTAGATCTGCAAGCGTAAGCACAAGCAGCTGTCAGGGATATTTATAAATCAGGAATATTTGATTATTTATTGAGATTACAGTCAAACATTATTTCTAACAGTTTTACTCACAGTTTTTTTGATGCCCTAGACTCGTATTCTAGCAGAATGTATAACCCACTATAGAATGGTTACATCTTCAGGAAAGTTTCATTTTTTTATCTTTAAGGAAAATTTTATGTAAGGAGAGCTAATTCATGCTGTGTTCTGATTGTAAGTAGGGGGAAATAGTGTGATGCCTTATAGATTATGACAAAATTTCAATCTAGAACTTTTTCTTAGGTGCCTCATTTGCTGTGTTTACAAAAGGCAAATTTATGGTATTGGATTATTTTGGTGATATTTTTCTGCCTATACTGCCTTGATTTTTGGTATAATAAATAAAATAAAAGATTTATTTGTTCTTTACCCAGGTTTTATTTTGGTTTTTGATTTGGAGGCTAATTGTATGTATCTTTGCATCAAGAATATATAGGATTCTTTAGTATTAATCTGCCTTGATATATGGAATCACAATCTCACATACACTAATATATCATCCAATAAACATTTACTAATCATCCACCATGTTTTAGGCATTAAATTTTTTTTAATTAGTAGAACATAATTTTTGCCTTCTAAAGGCACAAAGTGTAATGGAGAAAATCGCTATGTAAACAAATAATTTTAGTAAAGTAATAGAAATAATAACAAAGGGTGGATGAGAAAGCTATTAACTCTGTTTTAAGGTATCAGGGAAGTCAGAGAGGTGATGTTTGAGCTGAGTCTCAATGGATCAGTTCAATATTTTCAGGTATGTATGAGAGAAAGAACAGTACCTCACAGGAGGTGCCAGTCAGTCGACGAAAATTTTGAGCACTTACTGTGGCCAGATAATGCTCTAGACAGTGGGGATACACCAGTGAACAAAACATGAATTTTTCCTGCTCTTGCGTAGATTCCTTTCAGTCAAATATGTAAAGGCATGGAAGTGAGGTAGATAGTACAGCATGTCTGTGCCGAGGAAAGTCTGGGGGCCCCTTTCAAAACAGAAGCAGGAGCCACATCACACCAAAAAGTTTGAATGTGATACTCTAAGGCCAGTGATTTCAGTCTGGGATACCTTGTGTCATAAACTTATTTCAAAGGGGTTGTCGTGCTTAGGTTCTAAGCAGGCAAAGCCTATGGATTTTGATAAATGTCTTTTATACATATTTATCACTACTTTCCAATTTTATGTAGTTATTTCGAGTATTAAAATACAGATCTATTTAACCATTATGAATTCATAATCTCTTTTTTTACATGTTCTATTTTCTCGATCAGTTGGTACTATTGCCACAACTACTTTTAAGTCACTATCTATCTGTCAAAATGACTAGCCTTAAAAAGAGATCCTAAAATATTCAGCCTGATATCTCCTGCCAATGTGGAAGCTGTTCAGACTTTTAGAGGAGCCATCTAAAACTTCAGTAAATATTTATTGAACTTCTAAGTTCCAGGCCCTGCTCTCGCCACTGGGGTTACAAAAATTACTATAAAACAAGGTCTGTGTCCTCAGGGAGCTTGCAGTCAAAGTGAACCGAGTCCAGGTGAAGAATAATGACGTCAACAGGAGAGAAGGGTGTGGATCCAGGATATACTGAGAGAGAAACTCTTAAGCAGTGAGAATTCTCTCACTGTAGACAGACTACTAGAATAGAAAAAAGAGTAGGTTATTGAGAACAGAGCTAATGTTTTTCTAATCTTTTTAAGAGCATTGTTTTCTTTTACCAACAAATCTAATCAATCTCCAGAGAACAGGGATATTAGTGATTCATGTGTCTCTGAAAATACTTCTTCTGCTTGATTTTTCTCTGCGTGTTAATAAGGCAAAATAATCTTAAACTGTGTAAATATGTAATGTAAGTCATATAAAATATCCTTCAGGATCTGAGTGCTTCACAATGACGGTGTAAGTGCGATAAGGGTTGAAGAACAGTCACTTGCTTCATTGGTGGATCTCGAACCTTCCGCCTAAGAAGCTCACTTCTCTTACTTCAGATTTCAGCCTTCTTTACACACACACACGCGCACACACACACACACACACACACACACACACACACTTCCTTTCTTTCTCGCTTAGAAAGACAGCGCTATTGACTAGAAGCCCAGAGTTGCCCCCAAGTTCCGACCACCAGCTCGAATTCTCATGAAGTGGACTTGTAATATCCTTAATGTTGCTGCTGGCAGTCAGTTACAGATTCCATTATTGTCGATCAATGCAGATGCCATGTGAGGTGGGGGAGGCGTGGAGGAGGAAGAGGAGAGAGGAGGGATGAGAGCTTTCTATTCACAGATTTATCAACCTGCCTTTGCTTGCAGGAAATCTCCGTAAAGGGGGCTGGGATGCTGTTGAAGCAGCTAACGCAGGAAGGGGTTAGGAGGCTGCAGTTCTCTCGGCTGACTGAAAGGAAATTTGAAAACCTTTCTTCTTAGAACAAAACAAAATGCTGAATTTGTTCTTTTGCCTTTGTTTTCGTTTGATGATATGCTTTACTTAACTGATTAGCTATTGTACTGTCCGGTTATCTAAGCTGCTTTAGTGTAGGAACCTGTTCTTTTCCTTTGGGTATCTTTATTCTTTATTTTCCTTCGCTTTCTCCTGTCATTAAACACAAACCATTATTCAGTTTTATCCCGGCTTTCTCTTTCAGGCTAAAGCTTAGCACCAAGAGGCAGAAGGACAAGTCTCTCTTCGCTTTTCTTCTGTCCCCCTCTTTTAACCCTCTCTGTCTCCTTCCCCTCCCCCCGTTGTGTTAGATTGATGTCACAGAGACAGAATTCGGAGTGGAGGGAGGATCACATTTTCTCTTTCATTATTACAGTCTGGCTAGCAGTTTAAGTTTTGGACCCCCCAGAATTGAGTCTCTGTGTCTTTCTTTTCCCACTTCGTCATTCAGTAATTGTGCTCTGTATGGAAAAGTTTTCTGGCTGGAGAATGAGTCTCCTTTCCCCCGGTGATGTGGCCGAGTGGCTGGATAGTAGCACCGAAGAGGAGAAGAGCCTCCTGTCATTTCTGGGTACGGTAGGGCTCCGCTTGTTCTTTTAACCCATTGTTGTCTGACCTTCTCTTACTTGGGGGAGTAAGACCCCACATTTTCCAAAATCCACTGTCGGATTTTTAAAAGGGGGAAGAGGAATTAAGAGAATGCGTTTAAGTTATTTGTTCTTCAAGTTTTGTTCATGTCTATAGACGTAGTGCCACCAACATTGGCTATGAGAAATAAGAGACAGTTTGCTTGGCTTTAACAAAGAATGCTGGCTCCATGCAATGCTTGCCATGTCATCTGGGCAGCTGTTGGTGCTTTTTAGGCAACTTCTGCTAGCCAAAATATGTTATTGTTTTACTGTTCCTCTCAATACAGTGACGATGAGACTTGCCGTGTGAGGGTGAGAGTAGGCTTTGTGTGCAAGAAAAGCCAGCGTATGGATTGGGAAGGAGCTTTTATGCAAGGTGTGAAATATCTGTAATGCTCATATGTAAGCTTTCTCCTGAGTATATAAAATAGGACACATGGACCAGCCATTTTTTTAACTTTCCATTTACAGATGCTTTCTAATAAATTTCTAGGTAGAACAATTATTGATTATGGAATTACTGATATAGTAAATAAATTCCTAAGAAAGTTAGGTTATAAATCTAATCACATCTGAAATGTAATAAGAAAGCTTGACACCTATAGAAATCCTATTTGTGAGTACTTTTGTTAGATTAATAAATGTCTTCAAATTTATCTTTTTTTTTTATAAATTTGATTTATCTCTTAATTTCCTAAACATAAGTATACCTTTATTATAAATGGGCAAAACTTATGGTATCCTAATTTATTTCTCATACTATTCTCTGTGACCTATAAATAGTCTTCTGATATTCCAAAAGATATTTCTATCTTTTTAAAATCTTTCTTATTATATGTGGCATAAATTTCTGGTTTGTTTTGTTTAATTTAGTTATGTTGTCAATCTTAACATTTTATCGGTGATTTTTTCATGCAGTTTAGATGTAAAGAGTCTTGCTAATCGGGTCTTTTCTAATTCTATCGATACTCAGGCATTAGTAGGAATAATAATAGATATTATTCCTACTCTTGATTTAGCATAGTCTCACATACCTTGAGAATTGAGTGACTTTAAGAAGTATGTGTACCTCTTGACTCCTCATTTCTCTGAAGCCTGTCTCATTCTACTTGCTTCCCATTCCCCTCCCCCCACGCACATAGGGAACCATCAGTGAAGAAAAGCAAGTACAATATCCCTGAGTGAGACCAGCCCCTTAGACGCTGCTGCATCATGGGATAGAAGGGCACAGTCATCGTGAACAGCTTTCCCTTGCTCTTGCATGTTTTTGTCAATTCTAATTATCTAGCCTCAAGGTTAATTTATTTCTTTTTATGGCCATTACCTCACTAGGCCTACAAAGAATTCAATCAAATAAATAGAAATGGGCAAATACCAAGAACTGCAGTTCATGCCCTTCCGCTCTCCCCGCCCACCCTCTGTTTAGGAGAGTTAGCAAGTCCCTCTTCATCCACAAGTGGAGGTGATACAGAGGGTGTTGGAAGATGCTTGGGAGACAAATGCAGATTCCTACACATTATCCACCTCATGAAAGAAAGTCTCGGCATATGTAATAGATAAAACAGATTGAGTCACAGTCATGATTTTGCTCATTGGCTATAACAAGAAGTTCAGTTACTGAGTAGATGGCTGTGTGTCCCATGCTCCACTGTGGCAGGGCTGAGCCCTGGATGTCAGCAAGCCTTATTTGGGGACTGAAGCTCTCTCCTGACCATGATAGCAAACACCTCCTTCTGTGGCTAAACAGGAATTTACTAAACTCCTCTAGAGGAACTAGGAGCAAAGCTATCTAAGATATGGCTTATAATAGCTTGAGGATTAAACAGAGCCCTTGTGATGAGTCATTTGCTAATGTAGTTATCATTAATAAGAACATGTTTTTCCCAGTGAAGATGCTAAGGGAAAAATAAAACTGAATCTGCTTTATGGTGCATCTAGGATTAGTGGAACCAAAAGAGACATTGTGTCAAAGAACCTAACACACTATGCTGTCTTCGCCTAAGGAACTTTATGGCAGACTTATCTCTAGGAGAGGAAATGAAAAGTGCTTTGTGCTGGCAAGGCTTTTACTACACTGTCAGGCAGTGGCCACTTAACTGATGTTCGGGCCTTCCTGTTAATTTAGTGCACTGCTGGTCTGATGAAACTTCATAAACTATGCCCTGTTCTTTATTCTATTCAAAAACCTTCCATGGTTCCCTCATCACCCATCAGATAAAGTCAAAATGCCTTCCCCTGGAGCTTATTCTGGCCCTTCTACCTGACATTCCAGGATTGCTTTGGGGTGAGAGGACTTCGTGCCACCAAATCGATTAACTTTCTATGTGTTGGACAAACATTGCCCTTTCCTACCTTTCCACGTGCTATTTCTTCTGTCGCCAGCGTCCCTTCATCGAGACTGAACTTTCCGAGACCCTACCCCTGTTTCAGATCTCGCTTATGAACAAGACCGTGCAAGGTGCTGTGGCCGGATACAGATAAAGCTGCTTGTGAGAAGCATAGAATTTGGTTTGGGAGAAAACATGAATTATATACAATTAAGTGAGAAAGCTTTAGTGATAATTTAAGACAATGGAGATAATAAAATAAAACAAAATAAGACAGTACCTGGAAATGATTGATCCAGGCAGAATTGCTTTGGGAATTTGAAGAAAGGAGGCATCATTTTTGATTAGGAACACTGAACATTGCTTTACAGAAATAGGATTTAATCAGAATCTTGAAAGGTGAATAGATTTTTTATGGAAACAGTGTTTTCTGTATGGAGTATTATGAAGGATGTTAAATTAAGTTCATATCCAGTGAGTAAACTAATTTGCAAGGAATAGAAAGGAATAGTGCATGTAAAGAATTAATGAGAGGTAACACTTCAAGGGTATTTGGTGGCTCACTGTGTAGGACTTTCGTGAAAGCCTGGTGAGTAACAATTTATCCTGAAAGCCATTGGAAAGAATTAAAGAAAAGAGTCTTGAGCAAGAAAAAGATATGGTCGAAATAGCTTTTTAGGAAGACATATCTGAAAGTGCCCCAATAGGGGGGAAGAGACTAATTAAACTGGTTTGAAAGCTATTACAGTCCTCCAGATGTGAAATAAGTGCCTCTGTTTTAACATTCAACCCTCTATATTATAATTAGTGGTTTGCTTATTTATTATTAAAACTAAATTGTGAATGCCTCCACAACAAGGGCTCAGTCCTCTGTCTTTTCAGCACCTGGTACACATGTAGGGGCAGCTCAGATGAATAACTGATATGAAAATATGGAGAGATTACATAGGCTCTATCAGCAGAATTGGTGACAGATTGGAGGAATGGGGAACATAATGAATCAAAGACTATTTCTGAACTCGGCAGGCTGGTGGTACTATTAACCAAAATAGAGGAGTTGGGGAAGGGAAGGGAGCCAGTTTTTAAGGGAAGATGAGTTCTAATTAGATATATTGAGCTTGAGGTACCTAGTACATAACCAGGTAGAGATATAGTTTTGATGATTGGAAATGAAGTCACAGAAAGCAACATTTGAGAGCCACATAGAGAAGAAAGTAAGTTAAAGGTCTAAACATCTATAGGCGATCTACTGTTGAGAGTCTGTCAAGAAAAAATAGGACAAGAACAGAAACTTGAAGAGTCACCAATGGTGAGGATTGAGTAGGGTAGAGGAAGACGGAATGGTCATGATGCAGGATGAAAGCCAGAATGGTGTGGTATTACAAGTGCTAAGGCAGAAAAAGTCAACAAGGTGGGCAGTGGTGTCAGTGGTGAAGCCAGAGAAGTGAGAAAAGACCACTGTATTTGACAATTGGAAGATTTTTGATGACCTGTGAAAGCATCGGTGCCAGCTCATTAAAGTTGAGGAAGGAGAAGTCAGATTTTATGATATTGAGAAAGACAGCAGATGATAAGACTGAGAAAGCCACAGGTTACGTCTCTTGCCTGGAGAAATCTGTGACTGATAGAAAGGAAAATGTGCCTTTTTTAAAATTAGTGAGACTCGTGCATATTTTTCTGTAGAGGAGAGTACAAGATATGGAACCCACGAGAGGAGAATAACCTATAGAACAAAATCCTTTATTGGTTTTGGGGTGACAGTGGGATTAAGGGCAAAAGATTAACTTTTTGGAGGGAGAAGGGAGAAACTCATGCAGGAATCAAAAATGCAACAGAAAGCAGGGAAGGAAGGTGAGGGATATAACAGCCATCGTATTAGCCTTATGGCATTTATTGTACCCAGTCGTGTGTTGTAGTTAGTTATTTGTTGACCCATTTATGTTGTTATTTGGGTTCCATCTAGCACTCTCCTGCTACTGCAGGATAGAGATATTCTCTTAATATTGTCCAGAATAGCATTGAATGGGTGCTTAGTAAATACTTTTTTGAATGCTATTCAGTTACCCAGAATCTTGAGATTCAACCATTATCACAATTATCCTGTCAGATCAACCTCTCCGCCACTTTCTACTACTGTTTTCTGTTCTCATATCTGTAAGTACCATTGAAAGTACATTGGTAACACTTGTAATTTTTCTTCAGTAGATTGTAATGGAATCTTTATGAAAACTGACTGTAGACTTGGGCATAAAAAAAAAATCTCAACAAATTTCAAACTATATCGTACAGAATGTATTCTCTTGATCATAGTTGAACTAAGTTAGAAATTAGTAACAAAAAATTACTCTAAAAGCCTTTACTTTGGAAAACTCTTTAAGTTACATCTATGTAATTCTTTAGTCAGTGAAAAAATAATAATAGAAATTATAAAATACTTAGAACTGAACATCCTGAAAATTGTACATATCAAAACTTATAGGATATTGCTAAAATAGTTATAAAGTAAAGCTTATAGTCTTAGTCTTTTATATTGAAAAGTACACTGAGAATTAATGAGCTAAGTATTCAACTCAACAAGTGAGAAAAAGAAAGAACACAAAGAAAGTGTAGGGAATGAAATAATGAAGATAACAGCAGGTAATAATGAAATAGAAGACAAAAATAAACGTAATAGAATCAATAAAGCCAAGAGTTTTCTTTTAAAAATCCGATGAAAATAGATAAAACTGTCAAGATTTGTTCAAGACAAAAGAGAAAACACAATCAAAAAAGAGCCACAATCAAGAAAATAAGCACCTTACAAAATAGACTTATGAAAAACTTTATGATAATGTTTGAAGTTTTAGAGAAAATGGACATCTTAAAGATGTAATTTATTAAAATTGACTTTAAAAAAATAGAAAATATAAGTAAGCCTGCTACTTAGAACCATTAAAGAAATTGAGTCAGTAGTTTAAAATCTACCACTGATTATGGTTTAATTTCTCGTAAAACTTGACTTCCAAAAAAGAATGAATTCTGGATCACACTTGAATTAATATTTCCAATCAGTGGTAGTTCAGTTTTCATTGCAAATAAATAAATTGGCATTCTGGTATCTAAATTGAAAACCAAACAAAATATCAAGAGCCATGGTAAAGCCTAAGCATGGCAATTGAACCCATGTTGAGTTCCACAGGCGGTCATGATACCCTTAGAGTTCTTAAGTCTTAATCGTTGTTTAGGAGATTTCCTTAGAAAAGAAAAAAGTTGTTTCAAAAATTATCCTTATAGGGGTATGCAAATAAAAAACTAAAGGAAATCAAGCTGAACAGGTTTCTAAAGAAAATGGAAATGAATAAGATTTTCAAGACTTAAACCTGATTGATTTATGTTAAATCTGCTTAGTTAGTAAAACCATGGAAATTAGTAAATTTTTAAATAGCATGATGCATACAAGGAAAAAAACCTCAGAACTTTTATACCTAATCTCCTATGAGGGTTGTTTATCAACATGTTAATTATAACTGAAGATTCAAGTTAATATATATAAAAGGAGATTGATTCTTAAACTTGATTAGATGGTGACTTTAATTCCATATGTGAATTAGAGACAACTAGAAAATGTATTAATAACTTTATAATGTATTAGGTTAACCATGTGAAATTGTTAAAATTTTACCATTTTAACATACAAAAATGGCAAGTCTGTATGATCACATATGTTTATTAAAGTAGAAAACAAAATGTACAGTCTGTGCTGAACTATTTTTTAGTTGTTTAGTTAAAATTTGTTACTAATTATTATCTTTTCTGGTTTAGTACTCCCTGCAGACAAGCAAGAATGGGTACAAATGGTATACAAAAATTTACCATTGTGGGAGAAATATTTAAAATGGAAAGGATTCTACTTATTAAAATTCGTTTTATTTGAAAATTTAGACAAGATCAACATTATTCAAATCGTATAGTCTGTGTTCAGTTGCAGAATAGGAATGTAGTTTGGTACCCAAAACTAGAGAACACATAATCAAGTAATATGAACTGATATCAATGCATTAATTGAAAATCAAAGAAGTGTTAAAAATGAGGCCTGGTTTTATAGAAGTAGATGAATTGAAATTTGTATCAAAGGTCACCTAAGATTTGGTAGGTGAGTGAAAACCATTGGCAAAGGTAGATGCAGGAGAATGAGTGTGGACAGTTTGAGTTCAAAGATCATCTGACAAAGGCACTTTGCTGGAGAATGTCGGCAGGAAAGAGTGACTATGGAAGGTGAGGCCAAGTGTTTTGTTTTTCTCTGTGTCTGACTATCTCAAGATCTCTAGGAGGGTAATTACATCAAGAAAGTAATGTTTGAGAGAGATTAATCTGGTAATGGTGAGCAGGACAGCTTTTAGCACAGAGGCGGGAGTCAGTGAGATCGTGTCCGAGGGACTTGCCATAGTCTGCATGAGAAGATAAAGTCTTGGAGTAGGGTGATAGATGGCAGTGAAAGTACAGAGGACAAAGTGAGGCCAACAGACACTCTGAAGAGAGAGATGGCAGTGCTGGGTGGCCACAGGGATGCAGATCAGCCTCACAGACTCCTCCCTTTTCTGCTACCTCCATAAAAAGTGAATAAGTGATGTCCAATGTAAACATCTTTGCTTTCATGCAGTTGCATATGTATATTTGGTCTCAGTAAATGATTAAGTTCTCATCTTCATATTAGAGGCCCAAATATTTGTATGTTTTCAATACTTGCCTTTAATTTCTGTTTGGGGATAAAACCTAAACTAGTCTTAAATGACTACAGGATAATCAAGGACCAGATCTTTTTTAAAGATTTTAAAGATAAATATTGAAATCATGGTATGACTAAATCAAAGATTATCCCCACATTAGTATGTTATATATAAAACATACTAATAATGAGAATACATTATTGAATCAGTTATAGAAAAAGTTTAGAAAAGAGTCTTAGAGCAACTCTAAATTAGAAGACATTGTCTTCTCGAGTTGAAGACAAAATATGATTCACCAAAATGAATCTGTGCGATTAAGAATATCTTATAAATAAATCGAAATGCTTAAAACAAGCCATTTTATGCTGGACAGTGCTTTTTTAGGTATTGAGAGATTGTTCTCTGTAAAACCTAAGTCCTGAATGCTTTTATCCAGTTTTTTCTCACAGAATTGGCCTGAGTAGTTCTCTGTCCACTTAGGTGTACTGAAGATGACTTTAGGAGGCTAGAAGGGCAAGTTTGTTTTCTTTTTAAAAACTATGTTTTCCACTTTTAGGTTCATAGCAAAATTCAGAGGAAGGCACAGAGAGTACCCTGTGTCCCCGCCTCTACACATTCACAGCCTCCCCCACTGCCGACCTCCCCCGCCAGAGCCGATGAGCCTCCCCTGAGGACACAACACTGTCACCCCAACCCATAGTTTACATTAGGCTTCACTTTTGATATTGTGTATTCTGTGAGGTTGGGTAAATAGCAAATGACACGCATCCATCAGGATAGTATCACACAGAGTATTTTCACTGCCCTAAAAATCAGCTGAGCTCCACCTATTCATTCATCCTACCCCTAAGGGCAACTTACTTTTTTGGAGGACTTCTTGGCACTTTTTTTATTCAAGGAATCAATAGTAGTTATTCTTTATAGCTTGTTTCTTATTTTGTGCAAGTTTTCTCACCATTTCATTAAGCAAGCACCTTTTCCCCTCTTCATCCCATTGCCTCACCTTTCTTTGTTTCTTGACTAGAATATTCTTGTCAGCATCCAGAGTTTTCTCGGATGGGCTTTGCAGTAAATTATTGCTCAAAGAGTGGGATTTAATTCTCTTTAAAATATGAAGAATTGTGTGCTTGTCGTTAAAGTTCTTTGAGTTATTTTTAGAGTCTCCGAGATTATTTGTCTTATTTTTTCTGCATTACAGCCTATTATACAAAACACAAGAAGAACAGGTAGCACACTTGGTGTTTTAACCTCACAGGCTCTAGACCCAAGACACATGTGTCCCTGTCCCCATTCTGCCCTTTATCAGTTTGGCAAGTATGAGCAGTGTGATAGAACCTCTCCTGTTTCTTTATCTGTAAAATGGGGGCGATAATCCCAGTTCCAGAGAATTGTTGTGAAGATTAAAGAGAGAACTCATATAAAACACCTAATGTGTAATAAAGAAAAATAAATGATAGTTTGGTGTTGTAGTTATCCTTGTTATGTTTTTATCATTGTTACTAAGATCCTTGGTTGTTATCACTAAGACCCAGAGATGTGCCTTATATTTGAAACTTAAGAATACGTGTAAACACCCCTGAGGGGTTTTCTTAGCCTTTCTGGTTCAGAGAGTTATTTGCGCTAAAAGTGTTCTCAACCATCCCACCCAGTATTATTAGCCTAAGCTGAAGAAGTGGAATTCTTGTTGGTGTCCTGATTCCTGGACCAGAGAGAAATCTGTTCTCCTGTTATACTAACAAGGAGAAATTTAAAAGAATAATAATTATAACAATAAATTTGTTGAAGAAGAGGTGGATAGCTGTACTTTCTGAGAATTCGCATCTCTGTACTTAGCACCAATTTGTACGTATTGAAGTAAGTGTCTGGGACATGCAAACTTGAAAGGACTGATTGTGTGAGTGAAGTACTGCATTCTAAGTGATACAAACTGGATGAATTAAAGTGGCTCTGGGGATTGGTATTTCCGAGCATCCGTTGGTAGTGGCCGTCAGTGCACAGGCTTCAAGGCAGTAACAGTGGGGTACCGCAGAAACCATCCCACAGCAAATCAGGTGGATGAAGTCTGTAAAATGCCCAGGTGCTAAAGTGTTAGAAACTTCTTTTTGCTCTTGTCCCTTTTCCTTTAAAAAATGGTTCTCTACCTACACCTTTGAGCTTCCATTACTTCTAGGAGTCCTCCAACAAAAGTATGAAAATTCATTTTCATGAAGCCTTTTTTTCATGTTTTACTATATGTTATAAAAGTCTCTCTTTACCGGAGGTAAAAACCCATTTCCTAATACTATTCCTTCCTTCTTGTTCTGTTCCTTAAACGTCTTTTGGGCCTCCTGTGGAAGAAAAATTCTCCTAGTTTAGAATTCCCAGCTTATTTCACTCATTAATAACTTTAGCCACTGCCTTATCATATCCTATTTATGTTGTCATCATTTGCACAATCTAAGGGAAAATACAGGATAGTGAGGTCAGTTCATTCACAGCAACACTATACACTAAAATTTCTGTGACTTGAATGAGTTTACAAACAGTTTGGTGTGCATTCAATTTTCTATCATGTTGTGTTGAAATGTTATTGATTTTTAAAAAGGTTTTTGAAGTGAACTGAAAAAGTTCCCTTTTAAGAATATTAGAACACTAGTTTCCTAATATAATCTCAAAAATATTAAAGGGGCTTGTGAATAATCATAATTGACAGAACATTCACAGTCATTTATGTTTTATAATTCTATACACAGAATTACTAGGAGAATTGGCTTGAGTCGCTATTCGTGTGAAATATTTAGACATCCTATCTATGCCAAACTGACTGCATCTGTGAACATGGAATGTTCTTCTGGTCTGTCATAACTAGGGAATTTAGCTGCGAGAAGGATATTTTGGTTCCTTACATCACTGTCCACCAAATTAAAACTTTATAAATACCTTTCTGTGTTTTTTTCATCTTTCATGTTGAATTTTCTGAAATTACTTTTATTCCCTTCTTTTAAATTTGCCCATACGCTCATCCAAGAGGGGTAATAATGGTTACTACCTCAAAGGCTATCTCAAGGATTAAGACAGCTCTTAGACCCAGTGCTTAGCACATAACAGACAATCAATACTGGCTCAAATTAGCATAAAATATGTGATTGAACAAAAAGTAAATATAGTTGATGCTTATAGATGTCTGGCCATAATGATGTTGTATAAGATACCTTTCTCACTTGAGTTTTCAGAGGGTTTTAGAACCTCAGTTAAACATTTATGTCTATCAAACGTAAATGGTAAACATTTCCCTTTACTCTCTTTCCAAACATAATGTTCCAGAATTATTTCAGTCACATTCATTATTTAAAATCTGAAAGTGATTAAGGAAGTACCAATGAGCGTATGTCCATCAGGATTCTGCGTGATGAACGTGTAGTTCACCAGGTGGCTTTCTTTCAGAGTGGAAAGCGCGAGTCCTTACATGTAGGCGTACGAGCTACAAATGGTAGCCATCTGCCCCCGCTCACCGATGCCAGCCCCCCGCCCCCCACCCTGGCCTCCCCGCTGCCCTTTGCCCAGAGGCTTCGTCGAGGCTCCCCGCTGCCTGCAGGGTCCCCCCTGATAAGTCTCCAAGGCGGACTCCCGTCCTTCCTCAAATGCTGACTCTCAGTACCTGTTCACTGTGCTCTCCGTAGGGGAATCCCTGTACCTCCTCATCTCCTTTACACCGTCATACTTTTTTCCCTTCCTGAAACACTTTTTGACATTTGCTTCCTGATAAGTGAACGGAAGGCCAGGAGCACACTATTAGGTTCCGAAGGCAGAGGTTGAGTTGTCTGTTGCACACGCACCTTCTCCACCAAAAATGCCTTTGCCCCTATAATTATCCAGCTGTCAAAGTCTTTGCCACACTTTTCACAGAGAGCCTATTGGCATAAAGGAAGATGTATATGTTGAGGAAATGACGTTATAATACCACACTTCGGGTTTGGAGAGCCCCTTTCTTCCAAAATGCTAACTTTGCATCAAAGCATGCTCTCATTCATCTCGTCTTCATCTCTGGTTGGTCTGAACAGCCCAGTTCGTTCGCGAAGCCCAGAGCAGGAAAGGTGGAGCGGCTCACACAGGTCGCACAGATAGATGGTGGGGCTGCTAAGAAAAGCAGCCAGATGTTCGCTTCGCTTCATACGTCACTGTCTGCAGAGCTGGGCCGGGGTTAGCGCTCTTTATTATAAGTTGCCACCTCATCTCATCAGTCACGTTTCTCCATCAGTTCATACCCAGTGGCAAAGGCAATGAAGAGATAAATGTAAAACTTACCCAGGCTTTTTATAACTTTTTTTGCCTTTCAATCTAAAGATGAAAAATATTATTTTTAGGCGATGAGAAAGTGAACAAAACAGTTTCAGGCCTTTATCTACGGAAACAATACGAATGTGTCTTCTCAGTCTTCGAGGATGAGTATATTTTAATATGACTGTAATTAAATATTGTGACTATGAAAGGAATGGTAATTTTTACAGCAGGTGAAAATAATGTGACAATATATGGCACGAGCACAGTGTGGGGAGAGCTAATCTGGGCCTACCGGAACCACTGTGGATTTCCCTTTCTGCTCGGAGACCTGAAGTTCAGGGCGGCTGGTCCGGTTTACCACCGGGCCTGCGGGAGACCAGCCCAGCAGGTTGTTAATCCTGCTCTCGCTGACACCGCTGCCCTGTTTTTAAGTGGACGTTGGTTCTTGGGGTATACATTCTTCTCTCAGCTCAGTTATGAATCTTCAGAGAACTAAAGACCCTGGACATTCAAAGGCCTCCTTTGCGGCGTTGCTCTGTGGGGCACAGACTTCTCTCTCCTGTGAGCTCACTTAATTTACCTCGGATCCTTTCTTTTCTCTCTTTAGTAGCAGTCATTCAAACGTCAAGAATAATTTAATTTTTTCTTTTTGAACCTAGTAACATTCTTTAAGCTACATCAGAGTTGTGGGTTTTTTTTTTTCCCATAATACAGAAAGAGAATCTAAAAGCAAAAAAAACCTCAAAAAACAAAAAAAAAAAAACAGTACAACAAATACTGTAATTGTTAGTGTTTGAAAAGGGGTGGTTGCTCATTTTAGCCAATATCATTTCCATATAGTTAAAAGCATTGGAATATATTTGTTAAATGAGTTCATTTGCCTGAAAACTAAAATTAGATGTTTGGAAGAAAGTGAGGAAATAAGTTTCCATTTTTTTCCTTAGCCAGAACATTGTAAATTAAGGAAAACTGTTTACTAGGTCATTCGATCCTTCTAATGGAACTTCTTTTTCTCCCAATTTGGTTTCTCTAGCAATTATTCAGAGATTAAAATATATTTTATTGTAATATTCAGTCTCCTAAACTTCACAACTATAAGTAATTATCAGAGGAAAGATGAGATTATCTTCTGCCTTCTCCAGCCCCCCTGCCCACCTGCCTGTCCCCATATACACTTGCCTAACTTGGATAATCACTCTTTGAAGTCATGCTCCTGAAGTCTGAAGGTCTCGTTCAGTGTCTTTGACAAACTGATTTGTTTAAATCCAGTGCTTTGTGCCATTCCCACGAATTTTAGCTAATTACACTGCCATTTTTTAGAAATGTGCACTAGAAGTCATGTGTGCCTAATTCTGGAAATGGCTTTGTACATTAAGGCTCATTTAACCACTGATGGTTAGCGAGAAGTTGAGAGACTTACAGTTATTGGTCATAATTTTAAAACACAGCAGTAGCGTGACACTTTCTTGTACTGCAGGCATATAAGATGCTATGTCGTCAACCTGTCAGTTATTAGGAATGTTGCAGTTTGGTTTATGTCTTACTAGTCAGGACGTCACAGAGAAGACAGATGTTTAGCCACGGAAGGAAAACCAGTGTCCAACGTGCAGACCGTAACAGGGCAGGCGCTTCCCATTGGATTTTCATAGGAGGGACTGATTTGTGTGAATTACTGGGTCTGTGTAAAATGGTGTCCTTTTGGCACTGGCTGAATATAAATTTCAGTAAATGTTTTTTTCTTGCTGCAGATTAGTCTAATACAGTGAAATTTTCTGTAACTGAGGGGAGGCAGTGGCTGGGCGTCTGCTAATAGCCTGAAAGTAACTAATGAGGATGTGCAGTGGGAGCGATTGATTGAATAGCTGCAGTCCCGTGTGTTTCTTTCTTGCTTGTTCTCTCTGCAAGCTGTGGAGAGGGAGGGGGAAGAGCAAGACACGGGGAGGGAGCGAGAGAAAAGACGCTTTCTCTTAAGTGGAAGTAGCACGGATCCCAGGGGCCAGGAGGCCAGAAATGGAAGTTTAAACTGCATCTGTCTTTTAAAGGGAGAACAGCAGGAAGCAAAATGTCAGTCTCCGGAGTCACGATTTACTCCTTGTTTTTTAAGATCTGGAAGATAACACAGAATACTTTTTTTAGGATGTATTTTTTTTCTTGTCCATGTTGAGATTATCTAATGTTATCTGAGAAGCTGGATTCCTATATGTCTGTCAGTTGAAGTGGAGATGGGAAGCAGTTGTGATAAAGGTATAATATGTATATATCTGTCATCTGTGTGTGCGTGTGTGTATGTGCATATATATGCATATATATCACTGTGAAAAAAATTTAAATGTAACCTTAATATCGTGTATAGTAATTAAATTGGAGATTGCCACATTAGGTGCAAAATCTGACGCTTGTTAGGTAGTTTGAACAGATTTAGGATTCCAGAGTAAGATCTTAGTAAGGTCATATTGCCAGAGCAAGGAGAAGCTGATCTATTTTTAAATCTGCATAAGCTTATATGTTATTTTCTCCTGGCAGCAGCTTTCCGTCTTCTCATGGCCCTTTGGTTGCAGTCTGGTAAATCATCTTATCTGCACAGAACTGAACTTTGACCTTTTTGCAAACACCATTCAAATCATGTGCATACTCGACTATATTTTGTTCACAGAAATATCGCAAATTTCATTGGATTCTATTAACTCCTGTATTGCTCACAAATAGAGAAGTGGATTCGTACACTGTGAGATGCAAATATTAAGTGAACTTATAGATATTAAACATAGCTCAGAGGAAATTACTTTTTATATGTGCACAGATAAAGACATAAGCTGTCACACTACAGCAGATCCTTAACTGTGACCATCTCCTAGTGTCTTGATAGTTCAAACACAACAGAGATAAAGACACAAATTATGTGGATACAGAATGTAATACACCTTTAAAGCAAACTGATATTTTTTTGTGGGAGGAAAAAAACAGTAATTTTATGATTTAGCGAAAGGTTTTTAAGTTGGGGTTTTTAATGGTTTTTTCCTTCTCTTCCAGAGGTGCCGGCAGAAAGGTCCCCCCGCAGACGCAGCATCTCAGGGACCAGCACATCAGAGAAGCCCAGCTCCATGGACACTGCAAATACCTCACCCTTCAAAGTACCAGTAAGTGTTTCTTTTCTCTTCTCTAAAAGGATATTTTACTTCTTTCCTCTTAGAGACGGTTACTAAGGAATCAGAACATTTTGCTCTTCAAGAATTTCTTTACAATACTTAGATTAAAGGACAGAGTTATCAACCTGCATAGATTAACTGTGGTTAATGTTCATTACTTTCAGTACAAGGTTTATTAGGTCTTAGGGACTATTATTTTTATTTGTGGGGCATTTCCAAAATATATAACTAAATACATTAAATTCAAATTCCTCTGAACTGTAGAATGCAACTCTTTACAGGATGCCCTTTTATCAAGTTACTAGTCATAACCTATCGCAATTCTGCAAAGTTGCTGGTGGGATTTTTTTTTTTTTTAAGGGATGGGATATGATTTTTTCCCCCCAGAGCTGGAACATAAGTAGAGAGTGATGACACTCATAGTTGCAAGAACAAATCATCAGAGGATTGGACAGTTGCGAGTTCTAATCTTGAAATGTGGCCTATGCTTTGCTTAAGTCATCTTTTAGATGACCACTTAAGTGCTGAAGAAATACCCTGGAGGAAATATTCCAGATTAAAATACTCCTCAGACTGACTAGGCTGCACCGAGACTCGGTATTAAATTCAGAATGATGCTGAGGGGGAAAGGCCTTACGTGCCCAGGTGTCCGCTGGCCACCAGTTGCAGGCCTGGTTTGGACCTTCTGCTGTAGCTCCGAGTAATCCAAGTTTTAATTCATCCATTTTCTTTGTTTATTAAACGAGAAATATACTTACTTCGCAATTATATCATTTTATTAAAAATTCATTGTTTTAAACTTGGAAAAAATTCTTTCATGAAGCTGGTCATTATTGTAAGTATAATAGAAATAAAGATAAAGTAGAAATAGATTTTCCTATGGGGGAAAAAAGAGATTTTTATCTTTTAATTCAGCCAAATTAATATGTTGTTTTCTTTATTTATTCCAATACTTTTTTTTTTAAGTTGGGATGACCTTTGGAGTATAACTGATATTTTGAGATATGTAAGTAGGCACTCATTTCTAAGTTAACCAAAATGAATGTTTTATTTTGGATTAACCCTGAGGAGCAAAATTTCTCCTTATTGTATCCCAGTGCCTTGTAGAGTTTACGGATATCTCGCACTGTGACCTTTCAAATTTTTATATATGTTTTCATTTTTAAAGATCATAAGCAAATGTTGGATTAATAATCAAATTATGACAGGAATTTTAAAATATCAGGTTTTATGCCTTTTACTAAATTTCTCTGTTCCATAGACATAGATGCCTATTTTTAAAAATTTTTTCATGAATTAAAAAAAGTATTTTTTTCTTCTCCCTTCTCCTTGTTTTCCTGAAGAAATGGAGATCAAATATACTAAAACTAACTATCCACGTACAGAGTTTGGCAAAAAGAGATTGAGTTGGAATTTGAAGTTTTCATACCAACACACTAGAATAGAATGACGAATTTTAAATTTTTTTTTAAGTCAATAACTGAAGAAGAATATTTCTCTGCAATGTGGTAACATTGAAGTACTTTCTAAATTAAATCTGCAGCTCATGACCGGGCTTTTAAAATTTGCATTAATTAGAAATAACAGTTTTCACTTATATTTAAACAAGATGTTGGCAGCTAATTTGGGGTCTACCTTAATAATAAGACTGATTATTCTTGAGTAAAAGTGATAAACCGATGATGCATGTACATGAAGGCTAGCACTGCTTAAAACCACTCACTCGGTCTTAGTCTCCTGCCAATCTCAGCCACCTCATGGGTTTAGAAAAACTGAGGGAAAGAAGAACCCTTTGACTAGCAAATTACAGTCACAGAGCCAATGCACTTAGCTCTCTAGGAGAATTTAACCATTCATAAGCCCTTACCTAGACAGTTATTTGAAAAATAACCATCAGAACACACTGGTTGCAGAGTCATAAAACAATCTGAATCCACTTAAGGTTAAGGCAGATAGCCTCACATTTATCAATAGCCCTTAAGGGTACCATCGTATTACAGGACGGATGGTGCATAGTGCAGTAATTGACATTGATAATAATGATCCTGAATCATCCAGAAAAAGTGAAGTTCTATTGTTATGCTGGGCTTTTTTCTAAAGTGGAACTGTTTAATATTGTGTGATATATATCCATTGAGAATATTTAAAATCTTGAAGATATGCGATGCTTATAAAACTTGTTACAAGAAAAATGTGGTTTGTGAAGTACCTCATTCCTTGATAATGCTGGATAAATAATTCATATTCTTTTAAGAGAAACCATAATATGCTGGCTAAATGAAGCACTGCAGTACTTGGATGTTTGTGGAAGTATAGTGTATTTTTAAAATTTCCATGCAATACCAATAGCTAATGTAACTTACATCACTTAAATGTTTTACCAGTAAGAAGTATGTCTAGTTTTCAAATCAGCACAAAATACTTTTGTAATTAATATCTCAACAGACTCTCTGAATTTGGGAAAACAGTACAAAAAGGAACGAAACTTTAAGATACTTAAATTGAAGTTACTTACACTGTACCTCAGAGCTCATTTCCATGTTACAAAGGAGCAGAAGTGAGGTTTAAGCACAAGGACTAGTAGTTCTAGGGTTCAGGTGTCTTTACTGTGGTGAACATGAGGTTCAGCATTCATCAGGTGGACTCAAAGAGGAGCCAGGAGTGGCCTCTCCATACCAGCCTTATTCTTCCCAGTTCCATTTTCAGGCTTACTATGAGCAGAAGACAGATTTTAGCACGCTTTGACTGAGATTATTGACAGTGACACACCCATTGAATGCTTACTTTGGGCAAAGTATTCACCAATTATTGATTCACCAATTATTGATACTTTCTTGGCACTACACTTGGGACTGAGGAAACAGAAATGAACACAGCAGAATTTTCCACTCCCAGAGAACTTGTAGTCTAGTAGCAAGGGACAGAAAGATAACCAGATTCACAAGGAAGTAGATGAGCATGGTGACACAGGTTTTTAACAATGCGCCGTGTAAGCTAAGGCTTTGCCGAGCAGCCAGGATTTGAGCTGAGTTCCAAAGGCTGAATGAAAATAATTGACAAGGAAAGAAGAGTATTCCAGGCTGAGGAAACAGCGTTTTGGAAAGACACACTTCATAAGGTGACTGATGGAACAGGTTCAGTGAGGCAGGAATCAAAAAGCACGTAGGCAAAAATGGCAAGAGAGAAGGCTGGTTGAGACAAAAGGTAGGTTGAGACAAGACTATTAGTGGGTTTGTTCGTCAGGCCTAACTTAAAGTTGTTGGTTGCTAAAGTATCAGAGATTAGTTTATTGAAATATTTGTCTTGGCTCAAAAGCTAAACCAAGTTGTATAAATACGATGAAGTATTGGTAAATTACTTGACTTCCGCAGGTGACTCTTTTTCTTCCTGCCATCACTTAGGGTAATTGGTGAGGGGCTACCATTCAGTAGAGGGCCAATGCAGCACTCACCTCACTATCAGCTAGCATTGCAGAAGGTTCTAGAGTAGTGGTTAGCCTTACAGAGATCTAGGAGAAGAAGCCAGTGCTAAGAGGTGCTTGTATCCCGCTGACCGCCTCTGGGTAAGGCAGAAAGGAGCCAAGGGCTAACTGCAGCAGTGAGCCCAAGGCAGGGGAGCCCAAAACTGTTCGTGTGGTGTCTTCATTCCACCAAATTTATATTTTTAAAAACTTAAACTAGATAACTCATATAGCAGTGTGTTTATGCATGTCCCTTACTTAGTCTAAGCCATCTTTAAGCAGGTAGTAGACAGCAGAGTCAGTAAATTTAAAAATAATGACATAAGAAATGCAAGAGGAAACTTATACAGCCACTGAACCTATAGTTTAAGGCAAGGACTTGGTTTTTTTTTTTTTTTTTTTAATATTTAAATATATTTGTACTTTAATCATAGCCATAACAAAAAGCAGAGCTCTGCAGGATAGTTTTTTATTCTTTCTCCACTCTCATTCCATATTTCTTTCCCTTAACTCCAGTTGCAGTCACAGTTGATTCTTGAACAATGTGAGGGTTAGGGGTGCCTATAGCCCCTGCAGTTGAAAATTTGCATATAACTTAAGTTGGCCCCCAGCATGTGCAGATCCCCAACTGAGATCAAAAATAGTATTTGTTTGTAGATCTATGCCCTTCATTAGACAATGAATATCTTTTCTACTCATCTTTGTTGCTATGCCAATGCCTAACACAGTATCTTGCACATAGTAAACACCTAACGAATAATTGTGAATGGATAAAACATGCATGAATTATCGAAGGACCAGAATCAAGTATCTCATGCTTATATTCTTCGTATTACTGGTGATGTTTCTAGTCAAATGGAATACTAAGTCATTTATTTAATAAACAGTAAGAGATCATTTGGAATAAATGAGTGTGCCTGTGCAGGATAGTTATATTTTTTTGCAGATCTGAGTTTGGACTACTAGATTCTTCCAGAACAATTTTAGTCATTTGAATAGTTTTTGCCTCTTTTGAATATCCTGTTTTCCATTATTTTCTTTAAGATCCTGCTGAACTTTTTACCTTTGTCATATTTGTGTTTTCCTTTAAATAAGACATCCATTCTGTTTTATACATTGTTAAAACTACATTTAAATGATATTACAGGGGTTTTAAGGGAGACATAAATGAACTAATGAAAAGTTATCCATGTACTTAAATTTAATTCAGAAAAAATGATCACATCTTGTAATTGTGTATATTTGTCTCATGTGGCCTGAGTTTTGGGGACAGCCTTCTTTCTTCAGTATCCTATTTATAAAGTGACTATTGATAGTTATGATTTTTGTATCACTTCTCCTTAGACGATGCCATCAATTTAGTTTGGGCTAAAAGAAAGCTGCTTGTGTTGTGGGCCAGGTGTTCGGCTCAGTGTTCTCATTTCCATAACACAATGGTGTGAGTTGGCCTTCCATGTGAATATAGCACAATGCAGTCACAGCTGCTTCGTTTGTATTAGCTTTGAGCTTGGCTCTGAAAGAATTCAGGCACTAAAATATATGCCAAGACAACCAGAAAGCATCGTTGAATTAAAGCAACAGCTGATTGTTTCTGTGCACCCCTCCCTGTGTTCTTATCACAGTGACACCTGAGCATTCTCAATCAGATATATGTACCAGATACAAAAGGCTGTCGAAAGATTAAATCTTTGCATAGTTTTTAGAAAGTAAAGTAAAGCTTTGGAACAATAAATGTAGACAAGTTAAATTCCTGTATTAAAGGAAAGGTTACATCCTTTCTCAAGTGTCAGTATATCAGGCCCAACTGCTATTGGTCTCTGTTTTGAACAGAATCTTCAGTAAGATCAATAAGATCCTCAATGAAGTCTTTGTTTCTCCATGTTAAAAAAGAGACAGAAGGCCTCATGCACACTTAATAAAGACCAGAAAGTGTTCATTATCCAAACCAGTGGTTTTCAGCTCTGGCTATACCTAAAAATCACCTACAGAACTTCAAAAAAATAAATAAATACCAATGCCTGTGCTCCACTTCAGACCAGTTAAATCAAAATCTCTGGACTAGAACTTAATCTTCTGTATTTTTTTTAAAACTTGCTAGAAGATTGTAACATGCAGCCAGGGTTGAGAACTATTTGTGTAAATGATTGGTTAAAATATTAGAAGCTCATTTTAGTCTGTGTGTTCCCATAGACATCAGTGCTTTCTTTTGTACCTTCAAGTCCGGAATAAGAAACTGAGAAAATAAGTGACATTTTCTCCGTGGCCTGCTATTGCTCACAAACAAATGGCTGCATTGTACATTAGTTGCCCTTCTAAGTGTCTGCCACAGTCAATTCAGATGACCAGTCTATATTTACAAAGTACTTGCTTTATTGTTGCTTGGTGGCCTCTGACTGGCCTAAGAATCTCAGCCTTAGGGGTGAAATAATAAATTTGAATTCATAGTAGCCAAGCGACAATTTATTTCAGTTTTCGCATTCTCATTGCTCCTGTATTCTGGGACACTTGAAGTTCTGTCCTAGACTGCTTGAATATCCTAGATCCATCTCTCCTCCTGCTCTTTACTGACCATCTTCATGAAATTAAAATCCATAATAGGATCACCCTGCAGTGATACCTCTTTTAATAAAGGGTACATTTATATTTGCATATGCATGAATATATAATATATGAATATATATTCATGTTATATGTCTGTCAAAATATTACTACCAGAAGTAAAAATAATGTAATAAACATAGGGATGTCAAAAAAGTTATAGTCTAAAGATATTAAATATTAACTATACAGACCTTTAAATAAATTATTTTATAATCAGAATGGGTGGAATTTCAAGTCTTTTAATGAAAAACATCCTGGGAAATATAAAATTTGGAGCAGAGAAAAAAGGAATAAGATTAGATATGACCCCTCAATGGGGATAAAGGAAATGGCAAATGTCTGGAGGAAAATACTTGGCAGGGAATATTGCCAAGATTCTAAACTTGAAAGAATCAGAGAAAGATGGAAACCCTCAATCTATGGTTGGTTATTCCTAGAAACAGGTTGGTAGCAGTGCCGACTAGTGGCAATTCCAACTTACCCTGCCCCAGAGATGAGGGCTGTTTGAGAGAGGACAGGATGAGCTCACTTAGAGCTTGTTGTTATGGACAGTGTACTATTAGCCCCTCTTCTTCAAAGCACAGATATGTTTCTTCTACTTTAATGGGCAAGTGGAGGCTACACACCTTTGATTTCACAGTTAGAGATAAACATGTTGAAGGGATAATGCCTGCTTAAGGGAATCATACAATAAGCCACGAGGTATAACTAAAATCAGATGCTCTCCTCTTTCATGAAAGTTAGGAAGCTAGAGATATAGAAAGGAAACCTTGCCAACTTCTTGATTTTGCTAGGATTAGCTGTCCAGAAAGGTATTTTTGTATTTCTCAGCTCTACCTATACTCAGCAAGGTACAAGCATTGCTGGTAAACGGTATTACCCGTGAGGTGCCTTCCTGCCATCAGGCCCTTTATATTTCTATGACCAGTGCTAGTCCCATTCCACTGGATTTTTAAATGCTTCATTTGTTTTATATTAGCCATCTACTAATTTCATTTTAAATGAACTTCATTCCAAGGAGATTCTTTGATTAAAATATCATCACAAAATGTTTTGTCAGACTGTTGAGTAGCTATGAAAAGAAAAGGCTCCAAAAGGATTTGAATAGACATTTCTCCTAAGACGGCATATAAATGGTCAATGTGACTGTGCCAAGATACTCAACATCATGAGTCATTGGGGAAATGCATATCAAAGCCATATTGTGATACCTGCATGTACACACTAGGATGCTATAATCAAAAAAGGACCATAGTAACTGTTGACAAGGATGTGGAAAAATTGGAACCCTCATGTATTGCTGGAGGGAATGTAAAACAGTGCAGACACTGTAAAAACAGTGTTAGTTCCTCAAAAGGTTAAATGTAGAATTGCCACATGACCTAGCTATTCTACTAAGTATATAGACCAAAAAAAAAGAATCGAAAACATGTGCTCATACAAAATCTTGTACATGAATGTTTATAGCAGTATTATTTGTCATAGCCAAAAAGTAGACACAACCCAAATGTCAGCCAAAGGATGGATATACAAAAGGTGGTCTGTCCATACAATGGAGTATTATTACACCATAAAAAAAGAGAAACACTGATAACGTTGCTAAAACATGGATGAACCTTGAAAACATTATGCTGAATGAATTAAGCTAGACACAACAGGCCATATATTGTGTGATTCTAGTTATATAAAATGTCCAGAATAGGCAAATCCATAGAGAAAGAAAATAGATTAGTGGTCACCAGAGGTTGACTGCTAGTAGGTACAGGATATCTTTTGAGAGTGATGAAAGTGTTCTTAATTTAGACTGTGGTGACAGTTGTACAACTTTATGAATACACAACAACCATTAAATTTTATACTTTAAAAGAGGGAATTTGATAGTATGTGAATTATATCTCAATATAGCTGGTTTTTTAAAAATTGGGGAAAAAATAGAAGATATCTAAATACTTCTTACTAGTGATTACAAGTTGAAATGATAATATTGTGGAAATATTGAGTTAAATGAAATGTATTTGGGGAGAAAAAAAAAACAAAAAAATACATTTCATCACGTATTGGCTGCTTGTTTTCTACAAGTTTTTTTAGATGCTCACTATTGATACTTTGCGTTTTTGGCATTTTTATGCAAATTACCATAATTTCTCCTGTTACAAGGAAGATCGTTTCATACATTTTTGTTACGCATATAGACATATGCACATTTGATTTTGAAAGAAAAGCAAATTATGGCAGTCATATATATACATATATATATGAAATATTTTTTAATTTTTGCAAATATTCCCATCTGAAGCATAATTCACATCTAGTGTACTTTATAATTTCTATCATAAGTTCATGTCTATTAAACTGTTTAACCTTTTTCATAATGTGTACAGTTCACCCCTGCTTCTGCATTCTTGTAAGGTATTTTATATGTGGGCTGGTTTAATGGGATAATGCTGAGATTTTCATCGGAGAAGGATATTTTCATTATTGTATAGCAGTGAAATTAATGATTAACATCAGGAAATACAAAGCGATGCTGTTTTGGAGAATCTTCTCAACAGTCTTCTGTATTCTACTGACACTTAGTTCTGACGTCCCATAGACATTTATATTCAGCTCTCCCAAAACCGTATTCAGTTAGGTTTTTCCCAAAAACTGATTTCTCCCTGAATTTCTAACTTGGTAATAGTACAAACTTATGCCCTCTCCAGAGTCAAAAACCTAAAAGCCATAATATTCTATTCTCTTTCCTCCCAAATTCAGCCATCAGATCTTCCTTGCCTGTCTTCAGAGTCATCCATTCCCTCTTTCCCAGCCCCACGCAGTCTTGTTATTCTTCCCCTGAGCCAATGCTATGCGGGGCTTCGTGACCATGAGAGCAGTGCAGTGCGCATCTCCACTCAGAAAGCCCCTGGGCATGGAGTTGAGTACTCTGTGGTTGCCATCTCAGAGTTCTCAGTGACTCATCTTTGGGTTTCTGTTTTATAAGGAAGTCCAATGGGACAATCAGCATGTGCAGGGACTTGGAGCCAAGGCACAGTCCCACCTCCCGGTGCCTCCCTGGGATGGCTTCTGCACTGCCCACATCCTGACCCTGGAATGCCAGCCAGCCTCCCCTTCTCGGCCTCACCCACCCACGGCTGTCACTCTCTGACCCTGGTGAGGGCGTGTGCACAAGCATAAGAAAGATAAGGGTTGGGCTCTGCACCCTGTGGCATCTCAGAGAAGGGCTTGGCGGTGTCATCCTTGCCTGTCAGCTTCACTGGTGTCTGGCAGGTGATCAGGGGACACCACTCAGCGTCTTACCCATCCCCAATCCAGGTACCTAGTGAGCTGCAATGACAGCCATGGAAAGGGAAAAGACTGACTCGACTTCCCTGCCCTGGGCCATGGCGTGGCCCGTGGATTTAGTGGCCGGGGACGGGGGGGGGGGGGGTAGCCTGGCAGCCAGTGGGCCACACCCACCTTCTGCGTTGTGGGCTGGGGCCCTACTAGGAAGGTCTTCACTTGCCCTGGTGCCCAAGAAAGCATGACATTAAACGACAGCTTGAAAATACCAAGGCAGATGGACATAGAGACTGCTGAAGAAAGGAAAAAGTTTTCTATTTTAGTACCTTTAATAGCACTTTTTGCTATTTTTTGAACAAGAGCCCTTGTATTTTATACTGAGCCCCTCCAAATATGTAGCTGGTCGCAGCTAGTACAGTAGAGACTTTAATTCATCTCCTGGCCCCCAGTTCCCCCCTCATCCGCTTTCACCTTCACACTGCTGCCGGACTGGTCTCTTTAAAGTGTAGACCTGGTCATCGCTTTGACTCTCCTTTGCTTAAAGTACTTTGTCAGCTCTCTGTGGCCCCGCACCCATGGACAGGACCAAATTTTGTACATTGTATTTGGCTTGCACAGAGGCGTCTCTCCATTTTCCTCTTCCTCTCCCTTCTGTCTTCCCTCCTCCGAATGTCTTCAGACAGAGCTAGTTGCCTACAAAAGGCATCAGTCACTAGCCGAAAGCTTTTGACTATAACTCATGTTTTACAATATGATAAAAACCAAAGTTAACTTGGCACAGGAAGTCTTTCATTGCCTGGTTTTTGGCTGCGCATCTAGTCTCATTTTGTAATACCCATTATCCCATCCCCACCAGCTTTCCGAGACGCCAAACTTAGAGTGTTCCAACTTTACTCCAGCCAGGTTTTCTCAGATATCTTTGCACATTTCTGTGCTCCCTAAATGCATTCTCATTCTTTAAAACTCAGGTCCAGTGTTTCCTTGAGCTTCTCTGTCCTTCCGTAAGAGTGGATAATATTGTTGTACTGTAAGGTACAGTTGCCTTCCCCGGTCTATGATATTCTAGTTGATGCTTTCCAGAATGGGAAGTATATATTTCAGAGGGCACATAGCATAATCCACTTGTGTTGCAGAAAGAAAATAATAAATATTTTATTTTTAAAATTTCTTTTAAAATTTTTGTTATTGAAATATTTTATAGTCATACACCAGAACATTCTTATATTTTATAGGTAAACCATTTTAGGTATGCACACCAGCAATATTTCACTCATTTGATACATGGTCAAGACAATTTAGAGGCCAGTCTTCTAGAGGGTCAGGACTACTACATATCTCATTCATCTCATAACTCTAGCACTGACCTTTCCTTTTTTCTAATCTTTTTATGAAAACTCACTTAATATGTAGGTGGTGTTCATGATTACCCAAGGTATTTACAATGAAAGACAGTAACCTCGTATGGCATCTTCATCATTAGTTGATGGTTTTAAATTAATCAACATTGTGTACTGTTTTTTTTTAAAGGGTCTACATTAATCTGTTAAGTAAAACAGAATTAATGGTGGACAGTATAAAGAAATAAATTTCCTTCTGTGGAAACCCTGAGAAATGAATGATGGAGTGACTTGTGAAAATTATCTTAGTTTGCTTCTCACTCAGGGAATAATTG